>CM041779.1:70441254-70471606 GCA_023374045.1 Limonium bicolor | reverse complement strand
GGTCAAAAGTATAGTGTATAAAACTATACATGTTGGCGCATGCATATATTCATAAACCAAAAATGAAGATATAAACTATAGTAAACAATGACATAAACACTACGGTTAATATATGATTTTTGAAATGGTTTAAATAAACCTTGCATAAGGATTAACATGTACATAATGTAAAGTTCCTTATTACATTGAGAAAACAAGGTATATGTACACATATGTATATTGGCGCAGGTGACATGCATATATATATGGTTTACAAACCATATAATAGTAAATAATAAATGTTAACTTATAAGTATAAGTATATACAATAATGTCACAAGGTTCTAAATGAACACAACCTGTTACATGAAAAAGAAGTTATGTAACGTAAGGTGTACCAATGAAATACCCCAAACCTTGATATGTGGTTTAAATATCAAACTATGTTATATAAAGGCTAAAAGTGCCTTAGAAACGTTAGTGTACAACTTAAACCATAGTAAAACACAATAAAACACTAAGACACAGTTTGAGCAAAAACATGCTCTAAGCTATGAGTGAACTTGGTTAGGACCCAAAGAGCCTACCAAGACTTAATAATATTCAATTATGATTTAATAAGGCTAAATAAGTCCTTAGGAAACCTTGGTGGACAGTTAAACCAAATAAAACACAAGAAGATACCGTAAAGTCAATATGAGCAAAATGTGCTCTAAGCTTGGGATAAATTTGTATAAGACCTAATGGTCATACCTATACCTTATAAATATGTTAATGAACATATTAAATCAATTACCAAAGAAAACCAAGCTTGAAAACAAGTTAAACACAAAAGTGCTTTAAGAGTCTTAAAGCACGTTTTTGAAAAATTGTCTTGTAAATGAGTTTTGAATGGCTAAATGTCCATCATTACTCTTTAATTAACATGTGTACTATATAGTATCACATTTGGGTGGCTATATAATGGGAAATCAAAAATTTCACTTCTAAGTGCCTTGTTTCGGTGAATAGTGATTTTTATAAGCTAGTTTGTAACATATGTTGTGTTAAGTAATTAAATTGACAAATAAAGACCAAAACACCCTTCTAGTTATATGGGGGCCGGTTTTATCATGTGGTGACTCACCACCATGAGCTAGTAAAAATTAAAGAAAGAAGGAAAAGTAGTGAAAAGTAGAAGTTATCTTTATAACATGTAATATCTTTCAAAAGCAATTCCAATCTTCATTCTTTCTTTCCCACTCACACCCCCGTAGCCTTCTTCATCTTCTCCCAAACTCCATCGGTTTTGCTACAGCAAACCATGCCATTCTCCATCTTCTTTCACTTGTAACTTCTAGCTCCATGATCCAAATTTAATTCTAAGACCACCTTTCTTCTAGTTAGACCAGCTCTCCATTTCTATCTTCTCAAAACTTCAAAAGCCCCATTCCGGTGCCATGGAGTTCCACCATTGATGGAGCTTGAGCTTGTCTTTCCACATATTATTGATCTCCTTTGCTCCTAGGTAAGGAATCTCAAAGAAAAATCAAGTTTCCTCCATGTTTTGTGTGTGACCGAAAATATTCATTGATGGAGCTCTTTGTGTTGCTTTGTTCTAGCTCCATTTGAATCCTTCAAGGACTAGGTGGAGTCCTCTCTTCATAGATATTCAAACACCCTCCAAAGATTAAGGTAAAAACAACTACATTATGTTTTGAAATAATGTAAACCTAGGGTTTGCAATGAGATGGAGCTTAAAGCTTGAATACTCATTATGTTGTTTGTATAATGTTTAGTAGTTGGCAAGGAACCAAATGCCTTACCGGTTTACAAGGAAACAAGAAAGAAATTTGTGAGGAAAAGAGGTAAACAAGCTACCTCAATGTAGTTTAAATGCCTTAGGAAAATGAGCTTGATTTGCTTAATAAAATACCTAAGGAGCCAATGGCAAATGAGCTAGTAAACAATGCTCTCAAGGAGACTAGTAAAAGAACTATGTATTGGTGTATGTATTTGCAGGTCAAAGGCATTACTTATGTGGGAAATTCAGTGTTTAAGGTTTATGTTATTAAGGGCCTAGTGCCAAGCAATTTAAGTTATGCACATATATTGTGATGTAGTGCTTAATGGTGTGAAGTTTGTGTATAAAAATGTGTTTGATGGATTTTAGGTGTTTTGAATGAAATAAGGTAAAAACCTAAGTGTTTGGATGTGAGTATATACAAGAGAAGCTATGGCCAAATTTGGGAAAATGTGTGAGAAGTTCTAAGTGTTTTAAATGGTTTTGGTGAACTAGGATGTTAAAGGTGAATAAAGGTTTACTTTAGAAGGAAACATGTGTTATGGTGATTTAGAGTGATGCAAGGACTTAGGTGTTATCTTGGAAGTTCTAGGAATTCAATGTGTGTTTTGAGGATGTATTTAAGTCTTGGAGGAGTTTGTTTAAGGTTTAGGTTATGATAATGTGCAAGGTGGGAATAATGTTTAGGTAAGGGTTTTGAGTAAGGAATTTTTAAGAAGTTGTGAAAAGGGGACTTAGTTAGTAAGAAAAGGAGTTGAGAGATGATGTTAAGGTGTAGAGGAAACACCTTGGTGTAGTGGTCATTATTGGTGAACTACCACTTAGAAATCTTAAGGAGAAAACATCCTAAGTGCTAGGAATTTTGTAAGAAATTTATGAATGATAAGATGGTTTTGGTGAGTGATTTAAAGAGTTTAGCTCATGGCTAAAGGTGTGTTGATGTGCCAAATGATGTTGGAACATTATGAAGCTTAGGAGAAGTTTGGTGAAATTGGTTAAGTGTTTAAAGACTTGGAAATTGAATGTTTTGCCGTTCGAACTTCCGTCCGGACATGGAAGTTCGGACAGGCTCTCTGTTGGGTAAAGGATTTTCTCATTCTCGAACTGTGTCCGAACTTGGGAAGTCCGGACACAAGTTCGGACGTGACTGTTTTCTATCTGGGATTTACTCTCGAACTGTGTCCGAACTTGGGAAGTCCGGACACAAGTTCGACGTGTTTATGGTTTTCAGTATTGGGTCGCGGCTTGTGTCCGAACTTTGGAAGTCCGGACACAAGTTCGGACAAGGTGTTGTATGGACCAAAAACATTGTTTAAGGTATGGAATGATGTGTAATGATGGGGATTGATGGTTATGATGTTTTGAGGTTGTTTAAGGACTTGTTATGTTGAGTTTTAATGACAAATTAAGTGGGTGAAAAGTTGTAATAAAGTGAAAGTAAAACAAGTTAAAATTAAAGTTATTTAACCAGTTAACGGGGAAAAGTTATAAGCGTTAGACTTTAAACAAACATGTTACCCCAATGTTAATAAAAACACATGTGATGTTAACAGTTGTTCGAGAATTGCTCGAGGAACATAAGTGGACGTGGTAAAGTGGACCCGGTGACAGTATGGTTTTCTTGCAACCTGTGTCCTACCGGATTACACCGGCTTGTATCCAATGTGTTTTTCTGTATGTTTGCCACGTTGTAAGATAAAACATGTAATGAGTTTACAGTAATTCATATTGTGGCGTGTTCAACTCCGATACCATTTAACCTCGGCAGTGTTAACCTTAGTTAACTGAGTCTAGGATCACATGAGATTCGGTATTCAGGAGTAAACGACCCGAACCATGGGACGTACTAACCACGGCTATGCGTGTGTTAAATGTGTGATATGTGTATGTGAATGTAGGGATCTCCCTTGTGCGTCTAACACAGTGGTAATACTGTAGATGTGTAGATGTCATAGACTCCAGTGGGGTTTCTAACTATAATCTAAAGTAAGTATGTACTAACAGTAGTTGAGGAATCCGGTTTGCCGGTCGCGCGTTGTTTGGGAGAGGGTATACCTTCCTAGCCTTACCCTTCTCTTTGTTATGGTTGTTTCCCTCACGGGTTATGATCTCCCATTAGCTTACTCCAAGCTTAGCTATTCTGACTTATGATCGGTTTAGGGAACATGTGTTTGTGTGTGTTCGGGCCTCCAAACCCGAACCGCCTTAACTTAAGTTACTCGTCCAATTATTAGGACGGTAATGAGTGTTGTTGTTATTGTATAACGACTTATCATGAGACTGACAACATTCTCTAGGCTCACCAGTGTAGTAATGTTTGGGTCGGTTCCTAAGAGAACCACTCCCGTTATGTTATGTATTTTTGTTGTGATGCAATATCTATTGCGGTATTATGTTGTGCACGTGGAAACGTGCAAAGTGTTGTTAAGTGTTGTATGTAGTGTATGTTTAGGTTGTATAATGTGGAGTGTGTGGATCATGGATATGATTCCCAGTTTGTGATAAGAGGCGTTTAAGGATAACCCAGATTTAAGGGTATGTGTCGTCTATTAAGGAAGTAGCTCCATTAGAGGAGGAACACTCTAGGGATGATGAATACCATGAGTGACTTATTAAGTAGGATGTATTACCCGATTGTTGAGTCCATTGAGGCGAAATGTTAAGTGTTGTGTGTTTACTGTTACATGCATGATTTAAATATAATCAACCGCATGCCTAAGACGACAATTAGTTGTGCGTGGCCCGGTAGCATTGGGCTGCGGGATTACCATACCAGCAAAGGTGCTGAGCCCCTTGGGGCCACCCTTTCTCTTCTTTTCCAATTTCAGGTACAGAGCTGGAAGCCGTTCGAGAGTAGAACGGGGTAGTCATTGTACATGGGTATTCATTTAAGTGTATATATACAGTATGTGTAGTAAGACCGATATTGTTGTCGGCATCATTATAAATACTCGGTATAGTTGAAGGGTGTATGTTGTTGTTGTTGTTTGTTAATGGAAAGGGATAACAATGTGTAATTGCTCGGGAATTTAGCCCATCAGACCGGTACAATGATATGGATTAGCCTGGTTAGCCACGTGGGTGGCTAACGCGTGTAACACCAACGAATTAAGTATGTGGATGGTTTGTTTTCCGCTGCAGTTTATTGTAAGTGTGTTAATGTTGGATGGGGTGTTACAACCAAGAATAATAATCTAACTACCTTGTAAAGTAACGTTGCATGGAATGCACGCAATATAACACTGAATTGAATATACGAGAACGACGGAGGTATATAAAGTGTAACGCTTATAAAATACTACGAGTAGGAAAATATAATTCCTATGTTAGAAAACGTTAATGACGACGTTCGTATAGAGATCGACGTCTTTGCTAAACCGAATACTAATACTTACTACGAGTAAGGAATTTTTAAGATACTATACTTTAACAAGTCACAGTTGAAATCCGGGGGCGTAGTAACGGGATTACAGACGTTATTTCGGAAATACCGAATCATACTGTCATGTGGATTGACACTTAGCGTTCCTTGTATTTCTAGATCGCCCTTCAGACGTGCGCGCTCGATAGCCTTAGCGGTCTCACTGCCTGACCTTGACACGGTGTACGGTATGTAAAGGGGTTTGATCCGGGTTGTCCGAGGAATTCCTCGGCTCGGATTTGTTTGATAAATAACTTGTGTGGATGTATGTATGTGATTATGTGTGTGATGGATATCCGTGTTTACTGCATTATGTATTTATGCACGAACGTCCTACGGGACTAATACTACGTCGACTATAGATCGACTTATATAAACTACATATGCGAGACGTGTGATTGGAATTACTGTTGCCTGACCTAATACGCTAAGTATTACAAGTATGTAGTTATAACCTAAGTAAAACACTTAGGAACGGGACACGACATTGTCGGTCCCTAGAGCGTTCAACTCGAACATAAATACTACCTAGAATCATTCTAGCATGCGTAGACCCACAGGCAGCCAACAAAATAAGTGATGTTCTCCATAATTAAAACTGTAGCTGACTACCTAACTACTGAAGTTAACATTGAGTGGATGAATGTGATGATGTACCTTAATCTGTAACACCCCTAATACGCACATGATACTAAATGAAATCGCAGCGGAATTAATGACTAAACAGTAACTAACCTTCGGTGCTACAACGCCGTCAACCACCCACGTGGTTGACAAGGCAGAATAATACAAGTGTACCGGTCTGATGATCAGACCCCGAGCATAAACTAAACCATAATACATTATATACAATACCGAGTAATACATACATCCTTCACTGTCAAACATCACTGTAAACTGTCACAACCAATGTAAACACGCCACGGGAGCACAGGCGCATCCCGGGCCAACATCCCAAAAGTATACAAAGTAAATCACCTCCTAGGATCTAGAGCCACTCCGCTTCTTCGATCTCATCCTGCGTATAAGAAATATGGATCCCCCGAGGGGTCAGCAACCCTTGGCTGGTAGGCTAACGCGCAGCCCATCGGCTACCGGATACGCGCAGCTACTTGTCTTTATAACATGGCATTCAATTATATACATAACATAACATAGGCTTAGCATCAATGCGCATAGCACAACCACATACACGTGGATTTTCACTCCACGATAACAAACCAACAAGGTCAAATACATAAGAGCCTAGAGAGTGATTCACTCTCATGTCAAGCTCGTTCAACACACTCATTACCGTTCTGTTAGACGAACTAGTAACTTAAGTCACAGATGGTTCGGATTTAGTGACCCGAACACAACCACACAAACACAGGTTCCCACTAAACCGATCATATCAGAATAGGTAAGCTTTGGAAGAAGCTAGCGGGAGATCGAACGCCAAATTAAGGAGAACAATCTTAACAACATAAGAGTCGAATCTGATTCAGATATTACTCTAACTTACATGCATGACCGGACAACCGGATTCCTCACTTCCCAGTTAACACTTGTTAGAAGTTCATAGTGGAACTTAACAACCATCACACAGGTGGTAGTCATGTTAACCACAACAAGGGAAAATGAGTCACAAACAACACATCACAATAATATGAACAACTGTAAACTCATTACATGTTTAAATCTTATAACGTTGTAAACACACAGAAAAACTACAACACACAACCGTGTAAACCGCTAGGCAACAGACTGCAAGAAAACCATACCTTGGTCCTTGCCTCGTTTCGTTTCCACCTTGAGAGAATCCTAAACACATTAGTAACGTCGGTTAATTAACGCACTAATCCATTATTAACATTTCTACTCAACATTACTAGTTTATTTTTATTTTAACACTTGTTACATCTTTTCATCCTTTTAATTTGCTTTAAAACCCACCTAACATGTCTTATATAACCTTATTATATCATTACTAACCAACTACTATTTTTAGATAACAATTCCCATCTTAAAACAATATTTTTGGTCCATACAGTGGCCTGTCCGAACTTGTGTCCGAGCTTCCAAGTTCGGACACAGCCGGACTTTAGACAGAAACAGACACATTCCGAACTTGTGTCCGGACTTCGGAAGTTCGACATGAGTCGAGGTAAAATCCTAACCAGAAATCCATACTCCGAACATGTGTCCCGGACTTCCAAAGTTCGGACCACAGTTCGAGGATAATCCTCAAAATAACAGGTGCGTCCGAACTTCCAAATTCGGACGTAGTTCGGACATTACCTAAAATCCAGAAAACTGAGAGCGTCACAGGGCATGTCCGAGCTTCCAAGTTCGGACGGAAGTTCGGACGTGCCATTATACTCAATTTCTAATCTTTAAACACTTAACCAAATTCCTCCAAGCCTCCTAATGCTTCCTACACCTTTGGTATTCTTATATCCACATACAACATTCATGAAACTCATTTTCTAATTCCTTAAACCTTTACTTATTTCTTCACAAAATTCCTAACACTTACACATTTACACTAGGTTTCTAAATGGTGTTTCTCACCCATGATAACTACTATCCCAAAATGTTTTCTCCTTATCTTAACATCATCTCCAAGCATCATCTCTCACACTAATTCCTTATATCCTTCTTGAAACTCTTTTCCTAGTGTACACTTTCTCCTTAATTTACCAAAGTTTTGCCTAAGTATTTACCTAAGTCCAAAATGGCTTTGGTACATACTAAAATCTCAAGCTCATGCCTAGTCCTTGTTACATCCCCAATCACCTTAATGCATGTTTCCTACACAAGAACAACATTAACCTTTTAAATACTCCTTAACTTATCAAATCCATTTTAACCCTAGAACTTCACATTTGTTACCTAACTTTCAACATAGGTTCTCCTAGAACATTACTAAACCAAAAACACATTGTTTTTACCAACAAACAAACCAAGAACACTAAAAATCCATCAAGTACTTATTATACACAACTTCACTCACAAGGCACTACATCACAATATAGTGCACAATTTAAATTGCATGGCACTTAGGCCCTTAAATGACATGGCTCTTAGGCCCTTAAAATGCACAAATCATAAACACTGAATTTCCACAATATATTTGCCTTTAAACCTGCAATACACTCAACAACACATATGCCTTTACTAAGCTCTTGAGAACACTTTACTAAGTCATTCACCATTGGCTCTTTAGGTAGTTTTAATAAGCATTTATAAGCTCATTTCTCCTAAGGCATTAAAACAACACTAGGTTAGTAGATTTACCTCTTTGCAAAATAACTTCTTTCTTGTTTCCTTTAGAAAACCGATAGAGTACTTGATTCTTTGACAAGTTCTAAACAATATACACACATTTAATGAGTATTCAAGCTATAAGCTCCATCTCATTGTAAACCCTAGTTTTACATTGTTTCAAAAACATTAATGTAGTTGTTTTACCTTGCTCTTTGAAGAGAGTTTGAATATCTAGCAAGAGAGGACTCCACCTAGTCCATGAAGAGTTGGAATGAAGCTAGACAAAGTCACATAAAAAGCTCCTTCATATATATTTTCGGACATGACAAAACAAGGAGGAAATGAAGTTTTTATTTGAGATTCCTTACCTAGAAGTCAAGGAGAGTAACAATATGTAAAAATACAAGCTCAAGCTCCTTCAATGGAGAAACTCCATGGCACTGAAATGGTTGTCTTGGACTTTTGAAAAGATAGGAATGAAGAGCTTGATGAGAGGAAAGAGATTGGTGGTGTTTGTTTTTGATTGGACAAGTTAGCAAGGTTTTACAAGAGATCAAAGTGGGAGTTCAATGGAGTAGTATAGTATTACCGTGAGAGAGCAGCAAGAAGAAGGAAAGAGAGGTGGGAAACCGTGTGAGCAAGGAAAGAAAATGAGAGAATGAGATTGGTTTAACTTTAGAAGATATTTGTAGTTTAAAAGCAAATAGTACATTCTAGTCATCATTATTTATTAACAAATTAACAAGAGGGTGGTGAGTCACCAAACCTTAGAAACCGGCCCCCTAAATATAATGGGGTATATAGTCTTTGTTTGTCAATTTAATTACTTATACAAACATATGTTACAAAATAGTTATAAAAGTTACTATTCATAAAACAAGGCACATAGAAGTGAAATTTTTGATTTCCACTAATATAGACACCCAAATGTGATATTATATAGTACACATATATATTTAAGAGTAATGATGGACATCTGCCACTCAAAACTCATTTACAAGACAATTTTTCAAAAGTGCTTTAAGACTCTTAAAGCACATTTTTGTTTAACCTTGTTTTCAAGCTTGGTTTTCTTTGGTAATTGATTAAATATGTTCATTAGTGTATAAATGAGTCTTGGTAATTCATTAGGTCTTAACCAAGTTATCCCAAGCTTAGAGCAACATTTTGCTCTTATTGACTTTAAAGCACATTTTGTGTTTCCTTTTGTTTAAATTTGTTTACTAATGTTTCTAAGACTCGTCTTAGTCTTAATACACCATATTTAAGTGTTTAAACAATATATTAAGGTTTGGGGTAGTTCATAATCAGACAGTCACTGGCTGCTGGCGCGTGGTTTTCGATGATTGCGTTAATATCTCTTGGGTTATCCCGTATCGGGTTTACCCTAGTTAATCCTGAACGAACCTAGATAGGTCGTCAGGCGGAGTGTGCTACCGTTGGCACCAGGCCCTTGGCCACCTAAATGGACGCCTTTAAAAAGGCAAAGTGAAATAGTCCCGGAGTCTTCGGATGATCAGGGCAGTGAGCACCTTGTGTGTACGTGGGACTACCGTCCAAGTGAGTATATTTCGGGTTGTCCTAATTGACGCCCGACAGTGCTAACCAAAACAAATGATATGTGAGGGCCCGGGGGGCCGAGTGTTGTAATACGTGATGATGTTAACATACGACTTATGAGTTACCAATGCTATCGTATTGTATGATGTGTGACTGTGCTGCGTATATTTATAAATGACTGTTTGGAATGGATGGATGGTTATATAATCATGCATGTTGTTACAGTATTTATTATATCTGTAAAATGGTAAAGCATGAAATCAATCTAAAATCAAGATGGTTAAAAAAAATGACAAGTGACCATTAGGGTCCAGGCCCGGCATACTCAGCGTCTATCGCTGAGACTACACTTATTGTGCAGGTTGTTGATCTTCGTCGAAGCCGAAGTGCGGGGACAGGGTAGATAGGCTTACTGTAATTATTGCGTAAGAATTTATTGTATAACGATATCAGTCTGTGGATGTATGATGGAAAAGTTGTATTTATTTGGGATTTGAGTAGACGCTCACTTGTCGACTGTTATGGATGTGGACTTAGTATGATGTATAGGAGATATCTCGTTGTCACAGCGGTTTAGTAGTGTTGTTGATTTAGTGTTGGATTTAGTTTCTGCTTCGTTACTCGCATGGGCGAGTAATGGCAGGTGACACCCGAGTAAGTCTTAATGTCGTTGTTTATTCTTCCGCTGTAAGACGTTTTATTTATCTGTTAACGTGAGGGACTATTACGTGTTAATTTGAGAGGGGTGTTACAAAAGTGGTATCAGAGCGGTACTCCGCTCTGATGACGAGATACTAGGTTAAGACAGTGAGCTTAGGATTTGGTCAACGTTTGTGAGGTACGAAACATCTTTGTTTTAATGGAATTATGTGTTAGCAGAGCCTTTGGCTTGCAAAGTATTAGCCCTTGAGGCACACAAATGAGTTGATTGTAATATGGTGCATTATTGAGAAGACGAACGGTAATACTGAAGTCTAGTGGTGGTGTGAGCCAGGAAGCTGGCCAAGGGCATAAAGGCCCGGGAATATTACCCTCATTAAGGACCAGCTGAGAGCTCAGCCAGGAGGAGACACAAACGTCATGAGTACATTGGCGACGGTCCATTTTCATGTGGAAGTCCAGTACGGACTACCGCCGACAGTACCCCTCCTGCCACAACCCAATGAGTAGAATACAACTGAGAAAGATAACCCCCGAATATAGGGAAGAGGACTACCAAGCCCAACAGACCGTCTAAACGCTCTCACACTGAATGAATAATTCCTACTGCTGTAACATGAAAAAAAACTCAATACCATACCACCCTTAACGACCAAGCGTTGTAGCAATGGACACCACCAGAGGCGAGTACGACCACTACCGTAACATCGTGGAAAGGATCACCCAAGACATCAGGGCAAGCGGACCGAGAGCGCCATGAGCTACGTGAGACCGTTGCCCGTAATGGGGACCTTTAACCACCATACCATTGTATCGTAACACCAAACTGTAAAAAGAGATTATATTGAGAACATGGAGAACAAAAAATTTGTAACAATACCGTCCTGTTATGTTCAAAGTCCAAACCTAATCTTGTGTACACACAATACAGTGACACTAGAACCTCGTCGTGACGACACTGGTGGAGAAACAAATTCCGAGCGTTTACGCTACTGTGAGTCTAATGTGAGGGAGGGCTTGGTTAATCTAATGACAATGTGGTTAGGAAATTTTCCAATCCAGATATCGTCTTTTCATGAACAATCATTCTAACGGTACTTAAGCAACCAATGCAGCAGTAAGACAAACAAGTCGAAACCGACAACTCTACTTGCATGGTGCGCTTGCCACTGCAAGCGCTGATTTAAACAATGTACCAATAATTTCGTCTACCCCGCGCACTTGCTACTGCAAGTGCTGCAAAGAACTACGACCGCAATTACCACTGCTAATATCGCTACAAACGAATTCTGTAAACTGTGTAGACCAATGGTACAACACCATGGCTACCAATAATCACCAAACAATTGTACACCTCTAATATAAACTACAAAACTACAATTGTTGCAATAAACCACTAAGATACGAGGCCTACAACCTCTGAAGGACCCGACGAGTCCGACTAACGCAATAAAAAGGGCACACCAGCCCATAACAAATTATAACTACTAAGCAAGAACGAATCAAATGACACCGGCTTAAGAGCCAAGATAACATAATTTAATTATCAAACCATTTAATGGCTGAATTGGAAGTGGACGGTGAAACCTGATTCCCGGGGATCAAGGAAAACTAACCACCAATTGGGGTGAAAGGTTAGTTCAACACTGGTGCTGATCACACCAGGGTCGGATGACTCCTGAAACTCTTCACAAGTTGCCACAATTAATTACGGCCAGGATAAACAAAACTACAGTACACTAGTTACAAACAACTAGCAACAATTTAGCAATAAGATATTAAATAAGAAAGCTTGTAACCAACAGTATACGTTGTATATATTAAATCATACAAAATAAAATTATGGAGAGAATACGATCGTATAACAACCAGTACCGATAAAACACACTACCAGTGTGCGGATCGATATTCCCTGTGATGAACACCAGAGAATTAGAAAAACGTATCAGTCCACAGATGGACCAAAAATGAAAAGAACAATTCTACCGTAATACGGCTATTACCAATATCATTCGCAACAATGAACGCGAATCAACACTGAACGCATGGATAATTACCACCTCTGAGCACTACCTTTACCAAGGAGTGCTGTGTACGGTTATGTACAAAAACAAAACGAACAATGTCAAGATTCATATTGATTACGAGACAAGTTCTAAGTAGAACAATGGCTACCACCATTGGCGTTCGGCCATGTAAAAAAAAAGATAAGTATCAATATGTGTTAAAGACATGTCGTTTACTATTGTGACGACCGTCAGTGATGAATGAATGTGTAAATTAAAACAATAGCAAACAGCTAAATCGATATTACAAAACACTCAAACCGAATGCTAAGTAGCGCAAGTAAGCAAGTACCTAATGTACAAATAAAGGGGCATGAGCCCAGGAGACCGGGAACACCGACTCCAATTACCTTTCGAGGTATATCACTAAGATAACAATGTCTAAGTTAATATAATGAAGTAAGAGAGCTACGGTACATACCGCAACCAATGGGAATAACAATAATGATTTACTAACAGGCGCCAAACCGCGCACTTGAAATACAAATAACTGCACTTACAAATAACTAGCACTAAACAATAAGTAACAACAAAGACCAGAAGTATATACCAGCATTCAATGCTAATCACTAATAGTGATAAATGTTTAGTCCTAATGGACAAACATAATCTTATGAGAAATGGCATACCCTTTGTGGATGCAGTACCGTCAATGAGAATGGTTGGAAAGTGAAGAGCCGAGTTGCTCAAGCAATCATGCAATCTACAATACACCCAATTAAACGGAAGAGGGAACACATATAAATACCCAAGTATGAGAACTTACCCTACGCCGTATCGGGAATTATAGATGAGATGTGATAATAATTTAACCAGGAGGAAAAGAATATGTATAGTACTCATGGAGATCGAGATAGAAGAACTGACATTGCTAGCTCAGCATGAATATTACATAAACCGATTGCAGCCATACAGACGAACCAACATTTAACGTTTAACTGATTAACAACCAAGTGCTACCTCTAGTGTATTACTAAGGACATGAGTCCAGGGAACAAAAATAATGTTTCAACCACTTTACCACCATACTACTAGAACATTAACACCTACGACAAGATAACCGACAATGCGGACCAACTAACATCGAACTACAACAAGGACATCCATCAAAAGGGAGATCGACAATTGAATACTTCACAATAGACGTGTGACGGACGCTACCAGTTTACTAAACGAGACATGGGACGACCACACTCCGATAGGAGCATGTGGGCCTGACAAACTTATTTATAAGTTAGTCAGGTAAGTAGTAATGTATCAGTACGGTACCCCATTCATGTAGACAAGTAGTGTTAGGAACACAAGAAGTAGTCAACTCCGTGCTATGGACAGTGATGCAGATTACCTCGAAGATGGACAAGAAGAGCCGCAGTTAAACCGACGGACTAGAGAAACCAAGAATCGTCAACACATAGTAGCAACAGTGATGGCAGAAACAAGAAACCCATTGTATGGACGAATAATATGAAGAACCCTTATAAGGATCAGGCATGTTCTTGCAATCCAGAAGAATCTACCAAATGATGTGAACTTAAACGCGTGACTACGCAATAATGGAAAACAAAGCTAGTATACTAGCAGATGCTTTTAACAAGAACATAAACGTTGTAATAACTAACAAACTGGAATGTGATGCGCGCGGAAGCGACCAACACGAACAGCTATCAATATAATACGTGGGCGAACTTAGATGAAATTACAGAACTCTAATACGAACACAACATATGGATTCCCCTGGCAGAAAGCAGGAAGGACCATACGAACGTTGATGGTAACCCGACACACGGGAGGATGTAATAGATATCAACACGAAGCAAGTATCATAGAACTACAACAATGTGTTACTCCGGAACAAAACCACCAGGAGACACGGATGACAATCCTTATCTAAGTAGACATGAAGGCTAGTACGTCTCAGTATTAGAAAGACAAGTGCAAAGGGCACTAAGCACTAATAATAGCCAATGTCATATGACACCTCAAGCTAGGAATCAGTAAGAGAAGATACATGTATATATGCTAGTAATCCAAACGATGGGCTATACAACAAAGGAAAAAAGGCAAACCGAGCCTATGTCCATGGGTCTGCACCTCTGTACGGAGCGAGTGGGCCCATTAGAACAAATTCGGGAGAGAGCACAAACACGTGCCTCACCCTTTATATGTTTTGGAGCCCGGAGGGGCCAGAGTCATACCCGTCTCTATGATATGAGGATAATCTACTCCAAAGGCTGAAGACGCCACATGAGAGTTAGAGAACTCTACGAGAGCCAAGTATCCAGCTCCTTGTTGAGCTACTGTTGTATACTTGTGGGGTACGGGGGCGTAACCCTTTTTAAGGGGGGTAGAGCCTCTTGGCTGTGCACATATGTACACTGAATTTTGTTGTTTCGTATGCGGGGCATACAGTGGTTTGTTGGTATGTTTGTTGGTATGCGGGGCATACGATGTTTGTTGCTTGTTGATTGGTACGCGGGCATACGTCGTTGGTTTGTTTGTGTGTGATGTGCACTTGTATGTATGTATCTTATGAACTACTTGTTTGGAATGATGTGTTTACATCCATGTACGTAGTACTTTTCTTTATGATAATTGTGATATATATATATATATATATATATTTATACTATCTTGTAGATTGATTACATATGGTATCACCTAGATACGAAATGAATCATTAGTTATGGAATGTGGAATGGTGGTATGGTTATGGACACCTCGGGAGGTTGTCAGGGTTTGTAGAACTGATAGGAAATGATGGTGCTGATGGATCACCTACATCCATATGTTTGAACTAACGGCACAAATGATGGCTATGTGCGGTATAAGCACAATACGATGTGTGTAAATGATATATCATATGGATATACACTGTGGGATTATATGGGTAGTTATTAACGCACCTATTTGAATAAAGCGACTTCGGGACAAAGTCTTTTTAAGGGGGGTAGATTGAAATACCCCTACTTAATTGAATATTGATTAAACATATAATCAATTAAATTAAGGCCTAAACATGCCTTAAAAATAAATTAAAAGCAACAAAGTTTAACAGAAAGCAAGAATTACACCCTTTGACCTTTTAGGGTGATTAAATATCCAAACAAACTCCGTTTGACCTAAAATTTTAACCTGAGCCTTATAACACATAAATGAACACATTAAAACCGTTTCCAAGGAAACCAAGCTCAGAAACGCACTAGGACATAAAATGTGCACTAAGCTTCCTTAAAACACATTTTTGTGAGATTGTCTCCAAAATGAGGTTTGTTTAATTTTAGGGTCTTGAATACCCTTGAATATACTAATGTGACATAATGTGCCACATTACAATGCTTAAATCAAAGTTTTTCAAAAAAAACCAAAAATATGTGCATTGTCTTGTGAATATTAACCGAGTAATGCAAAATAACATTTAATCACTTAATCTTGTCTATGGTCAACATGTCCCTTGACCTTGGCCATATTGTTCCGCCAGTATAATGTTTATTACCCAGCATGTTACCACTACCATATGCAGGTAAATATACCTCACCACCGATACCTTATTAAAGTAGTGTATGTACGTTTTTTTTATATAGCGTGACTAAGCCACTTACCTTATTTCTTCCAATCCCATCTGACAATTACCGTCTGTCTATTCGCCCACCTTACCCACTTGCGGGACCTGCACACCACCGAACACCATACTTCAAATATGGGTACTTTATTGCATGAATATCCATAATATATATTGGCAATCAATCCATTTGCTCCTACCGTACTACTGCTACCAGTCCTATCCAATTGCAAATCTGCAAGAGCCACCGCTTACTACTGTAGTAGCCTATGACATAATATACATATTATATATCATGACCGATCACTATACAAGTTAGGTACATAATTAGTATATAATAACTAAACTAATGACCCCATCCCTACCTATCTATCCGACAACTTCTACAAGTCCAATTGACTACTAATAAACCCCATCCCTTCTTGTCCCATCCGACAGCTTCAAGCTAAATGACTACTTCAATGACATTCTAGCCCATACTAACATGCACTACTACCTATAGCTGCTTACATTTTCTTTTCGGTCAACACCCGGGCTTCTTCTTCTTCCCACGGAAGCTCCAGTCCTTCCTTCTTGCTGAGTCCAAACCGAGAGCATACTCAATCTTCCATGACTGCTACCTCCCTCCATAGGTAAGGGTTTTTGGCTCAAGAATACCCATCTTCTTCCCTTACTCTCCTCTCCTCAAAGAGCTAACCATCTCCATATTTTTACCCAGCAAACCAGGCTAAGTTTGAGTGTGAAGTAGTGCTGTTCTCGGCTGATAATAAGCCGAATAAAGGGGAACAACTAACTCATTTTCTTAAAGTAAAAACATGTATAAAACTATCCTAACTCTACTACTATACTACCGATTCTTTTTCCAGTTTTCCCCAGCCTTCTTGAGCTCCTTCTTCCTGCTCCTTTCACGTACAGAAAACAGAAAAAAAACCCAGCTCAAGCTTGCTCCTTTCACGTACAAAAACCAGATGGAGTTCCCAGTATTAGTGAAGAAAAGATCCAAGTTTAAGCCTCCATTCTTGATCAGTTTGGTGGGGAAAATTCCACTATTTTTCCTCCTTGTTATACCGGCAATATACCCAGCTTAATATAAGCTCCTTCTTCTGCCTTTTTACGTGGGAAAACCAGAGGAGAACACCCTCTTTGTGAAGCAAAAAGAAATCCAGGAACAAGCCTTCCATTGCCACCCATCTCGGTAAGCTCTACCCATGTGTACTCTTGATGTTCTTACCGGTAAAATACCCCAGTTTCCAAGCTTAGACCTTACTCTTTTCTTGCAAGAAAAACAGAGGACAAATGCCCAGGTTATGTAGCATCAATGGGCCAAACAAACACCCTTGTCTGACCATGCTCACGGTAAGAGAACCTTGCCCACTTCCTCTCTGTTTTTACAGGTAATAGGTACTGGAGTAGAAGTAGTTTTTAACATTCTGTTTCGCCATTCAAAAACAGGCGTGATAAAGTCCAAACAAATCCAAGTAAACCCCCTTGCTGTACAAGCTCTCGGTGAGTTTTTTTCCCCATGTATGCTCCTTGTTCTACCGGTGATATGTTCCAGATTCTTAGCTTAAATATGTGGTTTCCTTCTTGCAAAAATCAGAGGAAAAACATCCATGCTCCATGCAGTAGCTGTACCCATGCAAGAAGCCTCATTTTCACTCATTCTCGGTAAGGAAACCTTGCCTGTTTTCTTCTTGTTTCCACCGGCAATATGTACTGGTGTAAGTGGCGGTTTAATACCTGTTTT
The DNA here is from genome assembly GCA_023374045.1 of Limonium bicolor. Classification (NCBI taxonomy): domain Eukaryota; kingdom Viridiplantae; phylum Streptophyta; class Magnoliopsida; order Caryophyllales; family Plumbaginaceae; genus Limonium; species Limonium bicolor. Next base: position 70,453,582 of record CM041779.1, on the reverse strand, counting down.
GCCTTGGAAAAATTAGACGTGAATGACCTTGACAACCAGCTTCAAACCAAGGTGACTATCACGTATTTTTGCTAGCGTAAAAACAGCCTTTAATGCCCTTGCTGTTCATGGCTAATCCCAGCTTTGTTCCTTGCATGAAACCGTCAAAAAAAATCTTCATGGAACCATGGGAAATATTCTGCACAATGTGTAAACAGAACCGTGACCAAACCATAGCCAAGTAAGTAGTTCTACCTTAAACGAGTGCATATGTAAGCCTATGTGATTAACCATTCAAAAAAAAAAACTAACTAACTACATCGTGTGAAACAATCAGACCCGAGAGCTGTTTGGAGTGTTGGTATCTTGGAAAAATCACAAGCTAGGTGAGAAACCTTATCTTATGCTATTATATAGTTTTATGAAATTTTATTGCATACATACACAGCCGTGGGGTTATTTAGTGTTTGGTAATCTAATTATGTATTAAAATGTTTAATAACAAATTTGGTTGATTAGTTTGGTATGTTCATGACCTATAAGGTCAAGGAGATGATTAAAGGGGTTAGTATATAGTTTATAAAATTTATCGAGTGTCAATGGAATAAACCGAGGGGTTATGAGAAATTTTATGATCAAACTAAGCATTAAAATGCTTTATAACATTTTGGGAAATTAACTTAATGTTTATGTGACATATAATGTCATATGAATTACTTAAGAGTTAAAACACAATTTATAAAATGTTATACAAGTATATAAATCAAAACCGTGGACAGTTATGTTGTTTATGACATTATAGGTAATTTATATTATATACTAAGGTTTATACCAAAGCCATATAATTTAGGCTACTTAACTTAATTATTATATTAAGTTAAAAATGATTTTTAAGCAAGAATGAATACTACCGTAAGGAGTTGGGGCTGATTTGCAATTTAAATAAAATTTAGAGGCTGAATATTAATAAAGCCGAAAACTATATATTAAAAGAGTTATTTTATGAATTATGTAAAATTTGATAAAGTTTTGAGACAAAATGTAATTTATGAAAATTATAGGGGTCAACATTGACCAAAATAAAAGCCTTGACCAAAACTTATAAAAAAATAATTAATTTATGAATTTAAGGTAACATTAGAGATCAAATGTCAAGTTTATAAAACTTTTGGGGGTTAAAATGCAAATACCGAAAAGTAAGGGTATAGTTTGGTTAATATAGTGATTTATATCCTAAGTATAAAATTTGGGAATTTTTGGAGTTATATAAGTGGGTATATTGATAAAAGAGTATAATATATGATTTTTGTGACATATGAAAGTATAATATAAAATGGGGTCAAAATGTAAATAAGGAAAATAATGTGTGGAAGGAAAGGGATTTCAAAAACGGAAGGGGGCTGTTTGCAATAAAACATAATAAAACTATAGGTTATATGAGTAACAAATACTAAAACTATATAGTATAACCGATATGTATAACTTGTTATAATATATGTGGCTAATGTGTAAAAAGGGAAAATTATGTTGCTGGAAAAATATATACCAAACAGCAAAGGGCTGTTTGGTAATATATAAGAAATAACATATGAAAACCATATGTTATAAATATTATAATGTTGGAGGATATAACATATGTTATGAAAAAGTGTTATAAAATAAGTGGTGGAATTGTAGTAATTATAAAGTGTGGGGTTGAAAGGAAATGAAATAAAATACATGCTTATTCGGCAATAAAAGGGAAATATTACCAAACTATAGATTACATCTTATTACAAAGTTTTGATGTTATAAAATAAAGTATTTATAACATGGTATTAAATTATGTGGGGATATTGTGATTAATGAAAATTAAGGGAATAAAGAAGTATAAGTGTATTATATGTATACACTATTTTCGGTACATATATGTAATTATCAACTATATGTTATAAAGTTAAATGACATATAAAATATCATACTATATGGTATCATGATATAAATGTAACACAAGATAACAATATGTGGTCAAAAGTATAGTGTATAAAACTATACATGTTGGCGCATGCATATATTCATAAACCAAAAATGAAGATATAAACTATAGTAAACAATGAAATAAACACTATGGTTAGTATATGATTTTTGAAATGGTTTAAATAAACCTTGCATAAGGATTAACATGTACATAATGTAAAGTTCCTTATTACATTGAGAAAACAAGGTATATGTACACATATGTATATTGGCGCAGGTGACATGCATATATAATATGGTTTACAAACCATATAATAGTAAATAATAAATGTTAACTTATAAGTATAATTATATACAATAATGTCACAAGGTTCTAAATGAACACAACCTGTAACATGGAAAAGAAGTTATGTAACGTAAGGTGTATCAAGAATAATAATCTAACATACCTTGTAAAGTAACGTTTTATGGAATGCACGTAATATAACAGCTGAATTGAATATACGAGAACGAACGGAGGTATATAAAGCGTAACGCTTATAAAATACTACGAGTAGGAAAATATAATTCCTATGTTAGAAAACGTTAATGACGACGTTCGTATAGAGATCGACGTCTTTGCTAAACCAAATACTAATACTTACTACGAGTAAGGAATTTTTAAGATAACTATACTTTAACAAGTCACAGTTGAAAATCCGGGGGCGTAGTAACGGGATTACAGACGTTATTCGGAAATACCGAATCATACTGTCATGTGGATTGACACTTAGCGTTCCTTGTATTTCTAGATCGCCTTCAGACGTGCGCGCTCGATAGCCTTAGCGGTCTACACTGCGCGACCTTGACACGGTGTACGGTATGTAAAGGGGTTTGATCCGGGTTGTCCTGAGGAATTCCTCGGGCTCGGATTTGTTTGATAAATAACTTGTGTGGATGTATGTATGTGATTATGTGTGTGATGGATATCTGTGTTTACTGCATTATGTATTTATGCACGAACGTCCTACGGTACTAATACTACGTCGACTATAGATCGACTTATATAAAACTACATATGCGAGACGTGTGATTGGAATTACCGTTGCCTGACCTAATATGCCAAGTATTACAAGTATGTAGTTATAACCTAAGTAAAACACTTAGGAACGGGACACAACATTGTCGGTCCCTAGAGCTTCAACTCGAACATAAATACTACCTAGAATCATTCTTGGCATGCGTAAGACCCACATGGCAGCCAACAAAATAAGTGATGTTCTCCATAATTAAAACTGTAGCTGACTACCTAACTATTGAAGTTAACAGTGGAGTGAGAATGAATGTGATGATGTACCTTAATCCAGACAGTTACTGGCTGCTGGTCGCGCGTAGAGATCTCTTGGGTTATCCCGTATCGGGTTTACCCTAGTTAATCCTGAACGAACCTAGATAGATCATCAGGCGAAGTGTGCTACCGTTGGCACTAGGCCCTTGGCCACCTAAATGGACGCCTTTACAAAGGCAAAGTGAAATAGTCCCGGAGTGTAACACCCCTCTCCATAATCACGTAATAATCCCTCACGTAGCAATAAACAATAACAACAACACTCGCTCGGGTGTCACCGACCATTACTCGCCCATGCAAGTAACGAAGCCAAACTATATCCAACAACCAACTAAAACAAACTGCTAACCGCTGTGACAACGAGGTAACTCCTATACATCATACTAAGTTCATAAACCATAAATGTCGACAAGTGAGCGTCTACCCAATCCTGAATATACATAACCGTACCATAATACAATTCACCATCTTCATTGTTATACAAACAAACTCCCTGTGCGGTAATCAAAGTAAACTCTAATTACCCTGTTCCCGTTCTTCGGCTTCGACAATAATCAACAACCTGCATAATGGTGTAGTATCAGCGATAAACGCTGAGTATGCCGGGCCTGGACCCTAATGGTCACTTAGTCATTTTAACCATCTTATTATTAGATTGGTTTCATGCTTTACCATTTTACAGTTATAATCAATACTGTAATATATATGCATAATATACATAATCATCCATCCAAACATTCATAAACATTCAACTATCCATCCAATCCAAACATTCATTTAATATCACAAACCACAATTATATATCGAACGTATCGATTAATTACAGTATAATGTACAATGTACAATCGCCGTAGCGTACAGTTTCCATAGTTAATTTACCTTGGCCTTTAAGACCCCATCCAACCATGTTCAATTAATACCAGTTGGGCGTCATGTTAAGACAACTCGATAATCTCACCATGGACAGTAGTCCTCCCGTACACACAAAGGTGCTCATTTCGCCAGAGGTCCGGAGGCCCCTGACTATTCTCTTTTGTCTCGTAAGACGTCCATATAAAAGGCCGTAGCCACCTGACCCACGATCCAAATAGGGCTCGTTGGGTATAACCTGGAGCGGAACCCGATCGGGTACCCCTCAGTGATCACAAATGCGCAACCAGGTAGTTCGTAAACTACACTGGATTCCTCACCTCAACTCACACCATCTCTCTCTCATAATGTTTAAGATATGCTCTTAGTCTTATGGAGAATACAATTTATTAATTAGCTGCCCAATGGGTCTCACGCATACCTAGAAGTAATCTAGGTTATATTCATGTTCGAGATCCATGCTCTAGAGACCGACAATGTCGTGACTCGTTCCTAAGTGTTTTACTTAGGTTGCCACATACTTAATATTAATACTATGGTATTATATCAAGTAACCGTCTTGTTATCACAATAACGTATATGTATGTTTATATAAGTCGATCTATAGTCGACATAGTGTTAGTCCCGTAGGACGCTCGTGCATAAATAATTAATGCAGTAGCACACAATCACATACATGTATCCAAAACACTTAACACACAAGTGATATCAACCAAATCCGAGCCCAAGGAATTCCTTAGGACAACCCGGATCAAACCCCTTTACATACCGTTCACCAAGACCTAGGATGCGCAGTGTAGACCACTAGCTCGTCAAGCGTCCTCGTCTGAAGTATGATCTAAACGGTATTAAAACTATAAGTCAGTCTCCATGACTAACTACATCCGGTATTTCCGAATAACAAGTAACCCCGACAGTTCACCCCCGGATTTCTACAGTTATTTGTTACGGGTTTCTCTAAACCGGTCGGCTTTGTTACTAAAACTCGTATGTCAAAATATTTCGACTGTTAAGTTTTATTCATTATATTTCTTAAATCTTATCCACCATTAAATTTAGGTATATATATAACCTATAGTTGCATGTATGCATGCATTATTATATTATATTGTATTATTTTTCATATTGTATCATTTTCCCACCATCCATTATAATACATTGTATTATATTATCCATTATCTTAGCAAATTATATTTGCATTCAAAACTCATAACTTATAGTTTGTAACTATTTTTGTAATAACTACCACCATTATATTATATGGTTTTCAACCATAATATATATCCATCCTTATATACATTCTTGTATATGTATATATTTACCACATAGGTAAGTTTCATGAGTTATAAAACTCTTATATTATATGTTACATTTTATCATCTTATATTAGATGATTATTCCCATTAGTTGTATTATATTATACAACTTATATTAAGATTATTATCCTAATATTATGTAACAATTTATGTTGTATAATTACAACTCCTAAGGTTTATTCAATAAATACCTTAGTTTATAAATCTCATTTATTTATGGTTTGTCACATTATTTAATGTGAATATCCTTACTTATATTAATTCCACCTAAACCATATAATTGTTATAACATTTATAACATAGTAGACCATAGTCTAAAATTCATTTTCCAACTCTTAGTAATTCGGTACAGCACTTTAATTAATTTAAATTCCATTTTGACCACATAACATTATATAATGTTATACCATATACTAATATCATATAATATGATATTTTATTTCCTTTAACTTATAACCTATAGTTTTTATACAAAACTATTTAATATTGCCGCATGGGCACCATATCAAAACCTTATTCTTTTCCATAATCCATAGTTTCTTTTATTTACAAAATCACCACATTATTTATACCATGTTATACATATCATATAATATAACATTTTTAACTTATAAAATGGTATAACCTATGGTTATACATTTATAAAATTTCCGAACAGACCCTATGTCTATTCTATATTCTTTTTCAACCCACCAACTTTCTATAATTGCCATTTGGCCCAACTTATAACATATAGTTTTATAATATCATTAAAACTATACATTATACACATATCTTATTAAATACTCTTATATTATTCTAAAAATCACCAAATTTCACCAAAGGGTTATAATTACCCTTACTAACCATATACTCTCGGTATATTACATTTCCACCCCATCTTTTATTCCAAAGTGTCATAATGACATAGTAACTATATATATATAATAGTTTATTTTAATTCCAAAATCAACCCAATAAATTCCTAAAAATTCCAAATAGCCCATGGGTGTTTATAATACCATTTTACACCCTAAACTTTCGGTAATAACATATTTACCACATATGTTATAAAAATGTTACAATTAAATACTTATCTTATTATAAAACCTTAAATAAGTTATCTAACTTATTTAATTTGGTCAAAACCTACCATATGGTCAAGGTTGACCACCTTAATATTCCTTGACCATCAATCTCCATATATTACGGTTTTGTACCCATATTATCTAGAAATTACCATTTAACCCCAAAACTTTATAAAATCTTATAATTTTTATTTAAACTCCTTTAAACCTCCAATTTTCGCTATATCATTATATAGCCCCCAAATTTAATTTAATTATGGTTTAGACCCCAATTCATTGCGGTAATATATTTTAATTACCTAAACTTAAATAAAACCTTATAAATACATAAATAAAATGGCCTAAAGTACATGGCCTTATTACAAACATTAGCTTATAAATAAATTACACATAAATGCCCAAAAATGCATTAAAATCTCGGCCTTACCCATATCTTTTCCATATTTACCAATTTTCCACATAATATCTTAAATTTGACAATTATGTTAATTAATTAGTTATAAAATTTACTAAACCATTCCTTAATCACCTAAGGTTAAAATAAGACCTATAAACCTTGTTCACTCACGACACATATTATACAAATATGTATAAACACATATTAATATACCAAGCGAAGGTTTAAGTGATTTATACCTTCTTTTTGCCTAGTTAAGGCCTTGTTTGGCCACGGATGTTTAGGGATAAAATTTCCACAGCATTATTTACATGTTTTCAAACAGCAATTAAGGCATGATTAGTCTCCAAGCAAGATCTAACCATAAGAAGTGTTTAATGTAAATTTTCAAGGTAAATTTACCTTAGAATACCAAGGCAACCAAGGGTAGTCTTTGGCCTATTTTTACAGTAGAACAAGAGCATCAAAAGAGCTACTAAAACCAAGCTTTAAACTGGTATAACTCAGATTAGAAGATGGCTAATTTTTACCTTGATTAAAATGCCAAAAATGGTGTTTTTGGCTTGGATCTGGTTATTCCTTGAAGCTATTGGTATACCAACTGAATAAGTATGTTAAGAAGAAGATTATAAGCCTAGGAAACAAGGCTTTCAAACCGGAATTGAAGAAAATCAAAGGATAAGTGCTTAAAGCACATTTTTATACCTTAAGAACAAGATTAGATTTCTCCACCTCCTTCCCTTGTTACAGCCAAGATTTGCCCATCTTTTAACCTCCAAAACAAGCCAGAAACATGGATGGAAATGGTTGATGCTTTGCTCCATGGAAAGAGGAAAGAATTGTGAAGAGAATGGACATAAAATAGCTTAATAAGCTTACCTAGGTAGCAAAGTGTTCTTCTCTGAATATGGTATGCTCTCACGGTTTTGGAGAAGCAAATAGAGAGGATGGAGCTGCTTGGTGTTGGCTGGGATGGAGTAAATGAAGAAAAGTAGCTTAATATGTCTTAAAACACATTTTTGCTTTGTTTATTGTACTTAGTGTTTGATGAGTCACCATGGATGATTGGCACCGATTATTGGAGGGGCTGGAGTCTCTCACGTGAAGACTTAATCAATCAAGGAGCAAAAGTGAAATGTTTAGATTATTGTATAAGAAAGGTAAAAGTAGTTCTCTTAAATCATGGAATGGTGTTGGAAGCTTGTTCCTTGTGTTTGAAAATGACGAATCAGCATGGGAGAGGGCCCCATGTGGCCGCCCAACATAGTCAAGACCAAGGGAGATGTGTTGACTTGTAATTTGATTTAGTAGTTAATTGTTATTTTTGGGTACTATTCATACTAAATTGCCCATTTTGATTTTATTTTTAAACTTTGATTTAGACTTTATAATATAGTCTATCATGTCACATTAATGTTATAAAGAATATAATTTAGTCTTTACAGTGACAAAAAGTCATTATCTTAGAGCTCATACACAAAAACGTGTTTTAAGGTATTTTAGTGCACATTTTGTGTCGCAAGGTGTTTCTGAGCTCTATTTTCTTTGATAACAGTTTCATTGTGTTCCTTACATGATAATTGATCTTAGGAATCCAATTTTATATAAAATAGAGGTCATAAGACCTTTAAGGTTCTCTTGGAGCACATTTTTGCCCTACTTGACCTTGAAGCATGTAAATGCTTGTTCTTTCTGTTGGAGTGTTGTCCAACAATTGTAGTGTGTTTCTTAATGTGTTAATATGCTTAGGACAAAATTTTAGGTCCTAAGAAGTTCATTTGGGTATTTATTTACCCTAAACAGTCAAAGGGTGCAATATCTTGCTTTGTGTTGACCACTGTTGTTCTCAGTTGACTTTTAAGGCATGTTTAGGCCTTAATTAATGTTATTAGATGTTTAATCCATGTTTTATTAGTTTGGGGTATTTCACGGAGTCTTCGGATGATCAGGGCAGTGAGCACCTTGTGTGTACGTGGGACTACCGTCCAATTGAGTATATTTCGGGTTGTCCTAATTGACGGCCAACAGTGCTAACCAAATCAAATGATATGTGAGGGCCCGGGGGAGCGAGTGTTGTAATACGTGATGATGTTAACATACGACTTATGAGTTACCAATGCTATCGTATTGTATGATGTGTGATTGTGCTGCGTATATTTATAAATGATTGTTTGGAATGGATGGATGGTTATATAATCATGCATGTTGTTACAGTATTTATTATATCTGTAAAATGGTAAAGCATGAAATCAATCTAAAATCAAGATGGTTAAAAAAAATGACAAGTGACCATTAGGGTCCAGGCCCGGCATACTCAGCGTCTATCGCTGAGACTACACTTATTGTGTAGGTTGTTGATCTTCGTCGAAGCCGAAGTGCGGGGACAGAGTATAGACACTTGTCGACTGTTATGGATGTGGACTTAGTATGATGTATAGGAGATATCTCGTTGTCACAGCGGTTTAGTAGTGTTGATGATTAAGTGTTGGATTTAGTTTCTGCTTCGTTTCGCATGGGCGAGTAATGGCAGATGACACCCGAGTAAGTCTTAATGTCGTTGTTTATTCTTCCGCTGTAAGACGTTTTATTTTTCTGTTAACGTGAGGGACTATTACGTGTTAATTTGAGAGGGGTGTTACATTAATCCTTGATGCTTTTTCGTTCTGTCTTCTGCTTTCGTATGATAATCTCTAGTGTTTTAAATTATTTCTATCGTATCAAAGTTAAAGCTGTATACTTGTTGGTCAAATCTTAATCGCACTCGCAGGACAATGTCTACTGTAATCTTCTATGCCATTAAATGGTCTACAATCATACCTACTATATTTTATTATTTGATTTTTCTTTACGCGGCCATTTGCTTGATTTATGGAAAATAGATTCGGATTTTGCAGTACGGTTTGTATATTCATACTATTATATTAATATATGTATTATTATAGTAAGTACTTTCGAGAAATGTTACCAAAGATACATTAGTTTACGTATTTGAAATTCCAAAAGGTAGTAGACTAGTAGGTACTTTATGTTATAAGTGGTGATTAACTTTGTATATTGTGATGTGGTTTTATATATTACGGTAGTGATAGAGTTTAGTAAACTATTTAGCTAAGAAGTTAATATATCTTTTCGGGTATTAGCTTGAGATGAATATAGTTTTATTTTAAATATAGGTAGTTACAGATATCTTAGGAAAAAACGGTGGTCACTTGTGCTAACAATGGTTATATTAAACTATAGATTTCAGGTGTTGTGGCGAAACTTGCTAGCTGACTAATTGTGGGTGATTATTACTGATTGTCTATTTTGGCACAGATTCCAGGTAAACCTTGTGTTCACCTATTTTACTTTGTGATTGTATGTGGTATTTTGGCATTGGTTATGTTGGTTGTGATTGTAAATTATGCTTATACGATATTGATGGTATGGAATATTTGGAATGGTTTGAGAACTTTGATATTACATATATGGCTATCTTATTCTGGAATTGATGGGAGACTTTGGAATTGGAAAGGCCTTTGGCTCATTTATATACATATATATAATGGCTTCGAGACTTCGAAGTTGGCTAGATCGATCGAGATCTAGGAGAGAGTCAATAGTAACATCACAAGAAAGTATTCAACCAGTTGATTATTCAAACTGGTCAATACCTTCTCAAGATGTTCAACAAATATACCAAATGGGTCCTCTTGATTTCAAGACAGCTATGTCTGTCAAGACTCATGAGGAAACTTTAAGTATTCAAGAACAATATCAGACAATACCTCTACTTTCAAGATCTTCAATATTTCGTTATTTGCAGCAAGGGTATAGATATGCCCACTATGGTATGATTCAAGTAGCAGTAAAACCATTATTCAGACAAGGTATAGATGCCCCAATATTCATGGCGCTTAGAGACAAACGTCTCAAACGCTATAAATCCTCTCTTTTAGCCATGATTCAGACTAACGTCTGTAATGGCCCAATATTCTTCAATTGCTGTCCCAATTTCTCGGTGGATCTCTCACATCCTTTGATTCAAGATTCCTTGATTCTTGATGTTCATCTTCAAGGAGATGAATTTGAAGAACTTTCCAAAAATTTTGCCATCATCTTTCGAGTCTATTATGACTCATGTCTTCTCAATTAAAACCCAAGACTCAATAGGTCTCTAATCCCTCTTCGGGATCAACTGTCCTTCTACAAATTGATGCCGAAAGGCCAACAGTTTTTGTCCTCGCAGTTTACGATGGGATGAAATCACCATACCAGATCATTTCCAAATAGCTATCCCACAAGTTCCAAGAAACATCTCCCGACAACGGTAGATGATATAATCGAACAAAACGATGGAACAATTCTCCTTCGTTTTAATTCTTTAAGAGAACGTCCAAGTTCTTCTTCCAACAGAAGCTTCATGGATGCAAGGTCTTCCTTTTCCGGACTACCTTCTACACCTAGAAGCCAACCACCATCACGACCAGACATTACAGTTGATTTTCAAAACACCTTTACCAACATACGTCCCGGAGGACAATGAATCAATCAACACGAAGATTATGGGTAATATTAACGTTATCCATAACGCAGATTTTGAGCTCAGAGAAGAATATATCTCTGAACGAGAATCAGAACCAGAATACGAACCACAAAGAAAATGGTTCGCAGATCTTTCTCTAGATTGTCAACAAAGTCTCAGGCAATATTGGCGTAAAGATTGTCACAGGTTATGCTGTAACATGACAATTTACGATTGGGTTGCTTCTTTACCTCAGTTAACTTTCTCAACCAGATCCCTTTGAAATTCCTTCAATTAATGTCCAAACAAGTTTATACAAGAAATGGACATTAGAGGCCAATGATGAGCCAATAAGCTCAATTCACCCTCCATTCAATACCATCAAATTAGCCAGAGATGTTATAGCTACACCACTCAAGAAAGGAAGCAACACCAATACTCCGGTGGGTAGCTAGTGATCTCCAAAAGGTCCATCAGCAACAAAATTGGACTAATCAAACATTAGCCACATAGCTTCTCAATTAGATCACGTATCCATTAGCCACCCACAAGAGAAACAGGTCAGATTCCTTTGACATTTCTCGACCTCATTTTCAACCATCCATTACCAATTTCATACATCCAGAAACTGATTTGCTTTCACGCATATCAGAAACACTACATTATTACCTTCTTCTACAAAACCAATCAATCTCCAATCATAACCAATAACCAACCTCCACCCAGCAATCACGTTGTCAATACCTTGACACTTGTCAGTGCCAATCAAGGATGATGATTTTCCACATCTCCCTAAACTGTCTCATATTGAAAATCAAATTCACTGCTCCAGAACCCAATGCAATCTCCAGGAACTAACACGAAATCCAAGACGTTCTTTCAAAAGGAACAAACCCGTGGATTCTTACTTCC
>CM041779.1:70235664-70440754 GCA_023374045.1 Limonium bicolor | reverse complement strand
GCTTTCTCGTCTTCTCAATGAACTTGGCATCCATGACATCACTCCTATACCGCTGAGGTGCGACAACAAATCGGCAATTTACATTGCTCACAACCCCGTTCTCCATGAACGGACGAAGCACATTGAGATAGATGTTCATTTTGTTCGGGATCAAATCAAATCCGGCCTTATCGATGTTGTTCACATCTCCAATTTACATCAAAAGGCGGATATGCTCACCAAGTCTTTGAAGGGAAGAGATTATCGTCATCAACTCACATCAATGGGGATGTTAAACACTTCAAACCTAACAAAATAACTCCTTTTCTTAGGTTTGAGGGGGTATTAGGAAACTTGTTTATTCCATATTTCCTTTATTACCCTCTTTAGTTATTTCATTACTACCGTTGTTAAACGGTCGCATATGCTTGTATATAGGTTAGTGTTTTCTCTGCCTATCAACACAAGTAATAATCGCTTTAGTAATTCCTTTTCTATCTCTGTTCTCTCGCCTCTCCGATCATCTTCTTCTCGTTTTCGTCCCTCGCTTCGCTTCTCTGCGCATCGCCTCCTCTCAATTTCTCTCTTCGATTTCAACAGGACCGGCTTGGGACCAATTAAGGTCCCTAAAAAAATGGGACCGAGACCGGCGAGATACTAGCGGTCCGGGATTGGTCCCTCACTCTCGGGACCGGGATCGGTCGAGCCCAGGACCAAGGCCGGGACCGGCCCGAGCTGGCCCGGCCCATGGCCACCTCTAGTTTGAGGTACAACGACGAGTGAGGAAAGAACAGAGAAAAGTGACAACAATGAAGAGAAGAAACCTAATTGACTAAGCTAGAGACTAGAAATTATGTTAAGTTTCATATAAAATTATGTTAAGATAACTAACATTTATAAATTATTATGCCAAGAGTATCACTATATACATATCTCACTGTTTTTTCTTAATAACTCATCTCATTTATTTTCTTTCAAAGCTTACAAGTTGGTTACTAAGTTGTCAGCATATACAACTACAATTCATACTTGTATAATAGTGAAATTATCATGCACTATTTTCAATCTTATTCTATTACTACTGATTGTTAGCGTTACATAAGGGATACGGTAAACACTAAGTTGCCACAACATGGTCTGTGCGGTGTGGCGCCTAGCAGCACACTGTTGTCATCGCAGTGCACTCACACGCATACCTGCACTTAGGCCGTCGTTAACGCCGTGCGCTTAGGTCGACGCCCCACGCCCCGCCCCGGGTCGTCACCGCGTGCCTAGTGCCCCGGTCGATGCCGCACGCTGAGCGTCGTGCGCTTAGTGCCCAAGTCAATGTCACGTGTTGAGCGCCATACGGCCCGCCCCTAGAACATTGCCATACACCCAGTCTCTAGGTCGTCGCCACATGCCTCACCCTTGCATCGTAGTCGCGTGTCCCGCGCATGTACCTTCTCACGTTACTGCGAGCCCTCGCTGCCCTGCGCACCCCTCACTGTAATATATTTTGGAAACGATTTCATGAGTTTAGTGGAATCAAATTGTAAGAAAACTCAATTGTGGGGTCAAATGCAATTAATAGATAAAGCATAATTTAGCAAAGAAATACAAAAGAAATAAGGAATATGATAAACAAACATGTTATTCTTCAGATGTCTAGATGTTGTATACTTAAAACCACTACTTAACCTTATGGTATTGTCAACCTAACCTAATACAACTTATTGAGATTGACTGAAATCAAATTTACAAAATCATGATTATAAAGTTGTATGATTTTTTAATGTCAACCGAATTTAACCACATAATTAACTTGAATTAGACAACCAAGCAACCGAGAGGCTAACCCGAACCGAAAGTTATCCAAACTGAAGTCATCAAAACCGAAGTCATCCAAGCCGTAACTCAACCAAACCAAAAAAAACATCCATACATATCCAAATCGACCTAAAATTTCAATAAACCAAATTCAACCAACCCGAACAAACCGAATTCACCGACCCGATCCAACCCGAATCAAATACTGGTGGACTTGAATTTTGAATCTACCTAAAATCGAACCAGAACTGATTGACCGGAACTACCACCTCTAATTATATCACTATAAGTTACTACTCCCTCATGTTTTTAATAGATACTATTTTGGCTTTTCATAATATTTCCAAATATAAGATGTTTTGGTTTTTTTGTTGTTTACTTTCCAACTTCACCCCTCATATTTTCACCAACAACTCTACATTTCATTTACTTCAATTTCTAAAGTAAAAAGTAAGGTTAAATAGTCTACTTTTTTTTTCTTAAGTCTTGTGCACAGAGCTAGAAAATCATCTATTTATAACTAGAGGGAGCATAAGATTTACGTATGTGGCATGCATTAATATCACCATGGCAAAGAGAATTGTAACACCCCAGATTTTACCTCATAATTATTTATGAAACGATATGAATCTAACACCATAAACGAGAACAAAAACGGATATCAAACGAGTCCTAAAACTGAGAAATAAGGTGTCCGAACTTGTGTTTGGACTTTAATGTTTGGACACAAGTCGAGAGTTTAAATACGCCCGAAAGTTCAAGTGTCTGAACTTGTGTCCGGACACAAGTTAAGGGTTTTAAAAACAAGTCAGGAAGTATGAAATGTCCGAACTTGTGTCCGGACGTTGAAGTTCGGATACAAGTCGAGAGTTGAAACATATAAAGTCCGGACATGTGTCCGAACATGTAAGTTCGGACACAAGTTTCGATAAAATCCAAGTACGTGGTCCGAACATTGGTCCAGACATGTAAGTTCAGACCAACGCCGAAACTTACAAGCCAGACCCATCCTCGCATGCTGTACGAACATGTAAGTTCGGAAAGATGTTCGGACACCACTAAACAGCGAAAACAACATAAACTCTCGGGGCCTGTCCGAACATGCATGTCCGGACGGACGTTCGGATTGGTCCAAAATTGCAAAAAACACACATTACAACCTCCTTGGATAAAGCAAATTAATACCACAATCTTAATTGCAATTAAGGATGAATAATTTGTAAGTAAAATGTGTCAACAGTTTACCATCAAAATCATAGCGGAATGTCATAAATCCAGGGCATTACCGCCACACTCAACCACTTGAGTGCTCAGGCTAATATCTAACAAAACATCAAAAGTATGTATCCAAAACATTGTATCTTAAAATAGTGTATCTCAACATCAATCATAATTCCTAACATCTATGTGGTAACGCGATTCCCAGCCCAAAGTCTCAGCCATCCATACCTGCGATGAGAACACAAATATACAAACAAGAAGGGATCACGTAAATCAGTGAAGCTGAGTAAATTCTGCCTCACTATGTAAAAATACATTTTGAAAATCCTTTTTAACAATTACTCAATCAACAGAAGGAACCATAACCCAACGATCTGAAATTATTTTTCCAGCAAACAATATCCACAAATAAAACATCGAGGAGCTTTCACTAGAAATCAGTCTCAATAATTCACGGATGGTCACCTAGAGGACCGTTACGATAATACCTCATCACCCTAAATCATTAAGTGTGCGCACCCCTCGGATGGTACTTTTGACCTGAAGGAGTAGATCATAGAGCTTAACTGTGTTCCACCATGTTCGCAACGTAAATATATATATGAGGTACAAAGTACCAACATTTTACAATGAGTACCAAAAGGTACCAACAATATTCACGGAGTACCAAAGGTACCAACAAGGCAATTATTCCAGTGAAAGGCTCCCAAAATAGAAATAAAACCTCAGTTGTAAAACCTAAACCATTAGTTCACAATACATGGGAGAATAAATTCCCAATTTCCAAATCCCTAATCGGGGTTTCAAATCATCTTTCAATAATCACATTCCACGTAATAAATCAATTATGAGCACAAAAATTTACATGGTCACACGCACCACTACGAGAACGCTCAGCAGATTCACAAATAGCGTCTGTCATCAAATTTGGGGTCTAGAATTACAGTCAGTAGCCATCAATCGGAAATCCCCCAATTCACAACTAGAATAAATATTACCTTACCCATACGTATGTAGTAGACCTTACCCTTCCAAAACTCTAACTGACACTAGGGAAGGAGCTTTGAATAAAACAGAGGGAGAATGAAAGTTTTTGGTATTTGGGAAAGCATCGCGCAATCGATGAAGAAGATGGAGAAGGGAAGGGAATTTAAATATAATATTTCTTGAAAAGATAATGACATAATTAATATTGAAGGAAAAAGCAAATTATTATTGAGTAAGGAGTTATAAGAGGATAAGAAGTAAATAATAAATTAATTTGGAAGAAGGTAAGAAGTAAAATAATTAATCAGTTAGAAAGGGATAAGAATGAATGTAATTATCTTAGAGAGAGATAAGGATAAATATTTTAGAAAGAGATAAAAAGTAAAATTGGATGATTAATTCTAGAAGAAGATAAAATGAATGTAATCAACTCATTAGAAGATAGGAATAATAATAATAAGTAATTTAGGAAAGGGAAAAGAATATATTAAAATGTTTAATTTTGAAGAGAGGGTAAAATAATTATTTTCACTTCTCCGACCCATTACTAATCACTAACTTCGGATTAATCTAATAATTCAATAACGACCCATTATAAAACTAAACTCAATCGTATTGATTAAATAATATGAATTTCCTAACTCAAAATACGCGGGTATTTCAAGAATAGTTCCTAACAATTACTCAAGTTACGTTATACATTTATCATAACAATGTCGTGTTATATATAAGAACCATAAATATAGCAAGCCTAAAATATGCAAAGGTGGTACTAAATATAAGGAAACTAGAATAATCAATGCACAATGACATAATATTTTAGATCAAATCTCTCAAATGACATAGCTTTTTTTTTTCGAACTCAAGATCAATGGTGTTGACTCATGTACCCGTGTCTATTGGACCATGAGTCTTATTCCTCTCGAATGACATATCATTATAAGATCCTCCTCCTGAAATGACGTTACTCTAATGTTAGAATGCGCATCAAGCCAGACAGATTGTGTTTGTTTGGTGACTAGCTATTCAGTCAATGGTTATAGTACTAATTACCGGAATAAAATACAAGACAATTAAGCAGTTAGGCAGAGTTATATCAAGAACAATAAATTTGTGATTCATGTCTACTAGCACTGCATATGTACACGCGCCCCTTTTCATTTACAACGGCTTTATTAAAATATACTCCCTCCGTCCCATTCACTTTGTCCTCTTTACTATTTGAGCTTGTTGTTTGACTTCAATATTTAACATGTAAGATAATATATTTTTATAAATTTTTTTTAATAATGGAATCTTTATGTGAAAACTATATTTGTAAAAATTAAATTTTAAAAATATTTTATACTGTAACAATATGTCATTTTAGAAACTTGCAATATTAAGAAAGATGACGCATGTTACTTTTTACTTTTCCATTTAGATAATAATTACTTTTATATTGAATAGTAGGGGTAAAAGTGGAAAAGTGTGTCAAAAGCTAGAATGACAGATATTTTTGAACAAAAATCACATCCTAAACGACTATTAATGAACGGAGGAGTATTATATATTTAATATTGAAGTGGAAAAACGTGCCAAAAAGCAAATAAGACACTTATGACGGGACGGAGGTAGTAACATCTAAGAATTATCCAACCTTGGAAAAAATCAAGTTCAACATGACATGTTATATTGTTTGGCTGTATAGATGTAAGAAAGGTAGGTGATTGGTAGTTATTTTATTCTGATGTTGATGTTACTTATGTCACTACCAATGACCAATCTAATTGTAAAAATAAAAGACATGAACAAAATAAAGATATATTCTAGGCTTGTTGGATGCAATTTGAAATCTTTTGACGATTTCTTATAATTCCACACAATATTAGTGATGTAGTATGTAAAATTTTCTTCTACTTTTTTGTCAAGAGGATGTACTGATGGGGATGTAAGTAACTACAAGGTTTTCTAGGCTTGATATCAAGAATTGATAACTTCTGAAGGAAAATTCGATAAGACTAATGTAATTTTCTTAGAAATTTGGTAGAATGTTTGAAATTAACATTAAAATTAAGAAAGACCATTGCTTAGTTAACTGTAAATATATCAATGTTTTTCACTAAATCTGGTAGAATGTAAGCAAGGACCATTTCTTCTACATAAGTAACATTTGTTTAAGGGAGCGTTCAGCTAAATTTTTTTTAGCATAAATGGACAGCACAAATGCACCAGCATATGCTGTTTTGGACTCCTTTATTTATTTTTGCTATTCAGCTAAATGAGCATAAATGTTAGCATAAATCCCCACAACAAATGTTAGCCAAATTAAAAAACCACATTAATAATACTAATTTACAATATATTATTTGTAATACCACATAGATTAATAAAATTAAATAACCAATAAATATACACACTGATATATGATTTAAAATATTATAAAAGTATATAGAAATATGAATGGATATAAATTTATTAACATACAAAGTTACAAATATTATACATCATTAAAAGTTACAATTTCACTAAATAAATTCACACAATATTATCAGAAAATTTGAAACGTTCGTTCTCTTTTTTTTACGCTTTTATATTTGTAAGAATAATAAAATTAAGAAAATAACAGTATATTGTTTAGAAGTTATAATTTTTACTTAATAATAAAATTTAAAATTTTAATAGTTATATAATATTTTATTTTCTTTGGTTTCTCAGGGTTTTATTGTAAATTAAATACTTATAGTTATAAATTATTTGTGAATTTTTCTATTTATTTTTACTAACAAATAAAGTTACATAGTGTTAAATTATAATTGTAATACAAAAAAGGTAAACACACCACATTAACTAACTTAACTAACTTATGCTGCATATATGCCGCAAGGCTAAACAACAGTTTTCAAAACACCTACAAATATGGCAGCACATTCCTGCCAGCAAATATGCTGCATTTATACCATCGCAAATCTGCCAACAAATATGCTACATTTATGCTGCCAAAACAGTCATGCCGAACAGAGCCTTAAGGAGGTGCTTGGTACATGGGTATGGCAATGAATTTATGGGAATGGAAATAGTGTTTTCCTATTTCCATGATTGGTAAATAAAAGTCCAATTTTTTAGGAGGATGGAATGAGAATTAAATGAAATTTGATAACCAGGGGGAGGGGTGGTTATCAAATTTTGATTACCACGTAGCGACACCTTATTAGGAATTGATAAATGTTTTCAACTTCAAATGGTTATATATTTTAATTCTTTAATAATAGTAATTAATTTTTTCAATTCATACCTAGTTTTTTATTATTACTCTATTAATTTATTTTATTGGAGTAAATTTTAATTATTTAAAATTTGATATTATAATTAAATGTTTTCTTACAAAATTTTATACTAGCTTTTATGATTTTTTCAATATCATTCAAATATGAAATAACAAATTCAAACTTTATTTCCATAATATTTGGAAAAAAATAAATCATTATATGATTTAAGACAAAAGAAAATATTAATATGGAAAAAATGTTTATAGTTGCACCAATGACAAGATAAACAAGATAATAAAAATATATTAGAAAGTAGAGAAATATCATCAATTGTGTTGGAAGTATTTATAATTTTATTTGTTTCTTAAATCATATATATTAATCAATTTACTATATTTAATATGTTTTTATTATTTTTTCTATATATAGTTATTGGTTTAGTTTTTTTATCAAATAAAAGTTATTAATTTATTTTTTATATCTATAGCTATCATATTACTTTCACTTAAGAAAAACAAAATGTGACATATTATATATATATATATTCATTTCCTTTCGAGAGTTAAATTTCTTTCGTCCCCTAAGAATAATTCCTCAGTCCGTCATTGCACAACGTTAAGATTTATTTTTATATGTTAAAAATATTAAACTTAAGTTGAATGCTTTTATTTAAAAAAATTCGTTAAATTAAATTTAATGTAACAATAAAAAATTTATTAAAATTGTTTTATTAACAAATTGATCAGAATATGTGTATAATCTATATGCATCACAATGTCAAATGTTATATTTTATATGTTAAAAAAATAGTTAAGCTGGCCGAAATACTTTTATTTTATTTATTTTATATAACTATTTTATTAATGTAACAACAAAATATTGTAGAATTATTGAATTAACAAATTTATCATAATATGTGTACAACCTAGCCTGTATAAGATTAGCAATGAAATTTATTTCCCATGACAGTTTAGAGATATCAAACCTTGGAATGGAAATACACTAACCATTCCCACTAATTATATTCTCATACCCATTCCCACTAATTCGATTTCTATTCTCAGCCATCTTCATACCCACTTACCAAACATCCCCTACGAGTTAGGGTATGTGGGCAATTAGCTTTCTTGCATACGCAAGTACATTTGAACTTATGCCAATCCTTGTTTTAGAGTGGGCTATGCATAATAAATTGATTTTACTTTGATACAATGTATAGTTATTAAATTTGGGTCAATCATGGGCCAGCCCGATAAACCGCAACCAAACTCTAGCCAACCAACGTAACGGATTGAAAAATCAACATCGTCTGGTCTGAATCGGTCCACCTGCTCTAATAATTAGTACTCTCCCTCCGTCCTGAATTGAGCGTCCTGTTTACTATTTGGATATGTTGTTTGACTTCAATTTTTAATATATAAGATAAATTAATTTTGAAAATTTAAACTTTGCATATGATTCCTTACATGATAAACTATATGTTATAATATTTAGTTTTATAAAATTATTTTATCTTATATGCTTAATATTGAAGTGGAAAAACGTGTCATAAAGATGACAGTCAATTCAGGATGGAGGTAGTAGTATTCTTTTTGTTTCTAAAATTTTAGTTGTTGGAAGTGCTTTATTTGAGCGGCATGATGGCATCCCTTCAATTACTGCCATTGTTAGGTGGCAACTACTTCCTCTCCTTCTCGTGGATATAGTGATAGGCGACTGGACCTCCATTTTAATTGCAACCAACGACAAATGAGAAGCATGTGGAGACTGACTAACGAGTGACGACTACACCTTGTGTTGTGAGCACGGAGTTCTGCTAGGCTCTCTTCTTGGCCTGGGTTTTTTTATTTCGAGATCCCAGAGTTACTCCACTTTCTATTATGGATTCTGTAACATGTCATTATATTACTGGTTCAACTAATATAAGAGAAGATAAAATAAAAAATAGAAAGAGACACGGAAGAGAGAGCAGGGGGTTACACCAGGGGAGAGAGAAACTTTTTTTAAATGTTATAACTCACAAAATATAAGTGTAAAATAAAAAAATCATACAATTGTTCATCATTTTTCGTGTTCTTCAAAACAAGATGCATCATGAATGTTTTGGTAAACTTAAAATTTTATATTTTAAGAATGAGTATATGTTAAGTATTTTTAAAATAAATCTTATTCATTAGTAAAATAAATCTTCTTTAATAATAAAATGAACCTTATTCATTAACAAAATGAATCTTACCCAAACACTCTAAAAACCACCATAGAAGTTAAAAATGTCGAAGACATTTGTATGATTTGTAGTGCAGGGTTTAAGGTTCACTTTCGATAAATGAAAGGTTCATACTGTTCTCCCATAAGTTTGTGGTAGGATTAACTTTTACTAGTATTAAACAAAATATTCACTTTTCTTAAACCTTTGATTCACCTTTAAAAAACCTTTGATTCACTTTTTTAAACCTTTGATTCACTTTTCTTAAACCTCTTATTCACTTTAGTTAAACAATCTCTATTTACGAGAATCACTTTTCTTAAACCTCTTATTCACTTTTCTTAAACGCATAATTCACTTTATAAAAACCTCTGTTTCACATTTCTTAAACCTCTTAATCACTTTAGTTAAACAATCTACGGTTACGAGATTCACTTTTTATTACTTATTACTCTGATTCACTCTGTAACTTGTGATTCACTTTTTAACAACCTTTGATTAACTTTTCTAAAACCTCTAATTTACACTAGTCAAACAATCAAAATCACTTTAGTTAAACAATCTCTGTTTATGAGATTCACTTTTTTTAAAACCTCTTATTCACTTTTACGCAACTCTTTGATTCACTTTTAACAAACTTTGATTCACTTTTCCTAAACTTAAGATTCACAATAAATTTTAAAAAACATCTACATACAAAAAATAAAAATTTATCAAAACATATTCATGATTGGTCTTATTTTAAGAGTTCGAATTATGATGAACAATGATATAAAATTTATATTATTTGGACTTATATATATAATAAAATACAACATTTTAAAGTTTTACAAAATGATAAACCACAAAAAAAAACAAAATAGGTGTCATCACCCCAGCTTCGAATTGGCATTTTTATTTACTACATTCGGAATCTAAATAAGAAAGTATTTTATTTTATCAACTAAATTTGCATATATCTATTCTACTTTGTATATATCACAAAAATAAAACCCTAAAATCAGCAGCAGACACCATCACCCATGGCATTTAGTGGAAATAAATAATCCTTACTAGATCATAGTATTATTTGGTCAAGAAAGATACCAAAGAAAGAAACCATGAACTAAATGCTTTTGTTCATAGATCGACAGACAGAGGACGTATATTTTTTGTTTTTGCTTTTAGGAGAGGCAGACCAAAGTGGAAACTAAATAATAGTACTACTCAAGCAACAGTAAAAAAGATCCCAAAAGGTGAAATTGTATTCATTCCAAACGCGGCGAGCGAGACCAAGTATTACTTCATCGTTCATTCTTTGAAAAATCCGTTCATCAGTTTCAATACATCACATACTAATCATCTCAATTAAGACGAACTCGGAGTTGATTTAGCCAAATAGCTGTACCCAAAGTACGACCCAGCAACGAGCATTGGAACAATGAAATCAACCATCACTGCAGTTAACTTTGACGAACCATTCTCTTAATCACGGTTGCGCTCATCTGCTCATTTTTGCTCTCTTTCAGAGTTGTTGCCTCACCGCCGGTTTCACCGTTAGTCGTCACACTGCTGTGACCAGGCAAGACGCGCGATCTGGAAGTTTGACAGTAGTTTTTTCGCGGCGGAGCTGTGACCGACGTCGTCAAATTCTTTTGTGACGTCTTTGCCGGCTAATTCCAGGATTACTTCGTCTCCTCCAGGGTGTTCGTCTAAGAATTTGGTCACATCCAGAACCTAAACCACAGAGGCAGGTACCGATTCAGTAAAAAAGATATCCAGATTCTTTCAATTTGGGATTGTCTATCAATCAGTCGGAAGTCTAGTCAGTCAGATCTTGAATGAGTTTTCAATTCAACCAAACGGAGAAATTGGGGTTAAAGTGAGATGAAATGAATTACGTACCATGCCATTGACGACAATCCAGCAATCCGTCTTGGATTTGTGAAGGGAAACCTGTGACAGATTGATAACTTTACTAGCAGCCATTGCTGATCCTTTGAATGCTTGATTAATATTCTTCTTCTAACCAACCGCGCTCGGTCGGAGTATATCAAGTAACTCAGATGGTTACTTATCACTAGTCGTGTGTGTCTGAGAGTGTGTGGAACAAGTACTCCTTTCTTGAGTAGTGAGAAATCCCTTGGAGGTTCTAATTAATATGCACGGGGACGGGCGAGGGGGGGTTGAGAGCAGATAGAATCTCACGTTGTTTAACCACCTACCTCTCTTCTCCTTTCTTCTGGTACACAGTACAATCCTCGATCTTGTCTGCCCCCTACCTAACTCCTCTCCTCCGCACGATAATATAGAACCTAACCACATCATTATCGAACTGCTACTACTAGTATTGCCATACATACAGTTAGAATCTAACCTTCGCGCTAACAATTTCTTTCTCATCATCTTCTAGAATCTGCTTTTAAGAGGGGATTTATATAAGCGACTTATTTTACTACAGAAAATCCTAATCAGGTATAATTGAAAAGCATGACTGTTTAAACAATTTGCATCAGTCAGTCATAGTATCAGTCAAAACTAACAAATTTATAGTGACTTATGCTACTACAAAAACCCAGATTTGTCTAATTGGAAAATAGTGGCTGCGTTCTGATATGGCCTGGTATAAATGTGTCATTTTTGATTTTGGCATAAAATGTCAAACCGTCATCACCGAACAATAATTTCAAACAGCCACAAAACTACTATTTTCAAAACAACCACACAAAACAACCAACAATTTATGCTGCAATAGAATGAATACCGTAAACAGAGGCGGAGCCAGAAAACTGTAATTAACGGGGCGAGAATATTTTAATAATATTAAATAATATTTAAAAGTTAATTTTTAATAAATTAATTTAATTTTCAATACTTATAATTATATTTTAAAATGATTTTATATGCTAATATATGTTATTTTTTATTTCTTGGCATAGCAGTATTAAATTTAAATTTATATTTTTGAATTTCATTAAGTAATATTTAATTGAATAGAATATATTGTTTTAACTACAAATATATGTTTAAAATAAATATTTTATCAACAATTAAATAATATATAATAATAAAATAAAAATGATAGTTGTACATATATAAATATTCGGTGACAATCAATTATTTTATTATTAGAAAGAATTATTTTTTTAATTCAATGATATTATTTATCCATTTAAAATTAAATAATCTTAAGTATTAATACATTTGAAATGTTATATTAAATACTAATGTTATATAATCCATACAATTTTATTTTATATGTAACATCTAATATATTTGCTCTAAACACAATGGTTTATTTCTTTATTTTTTCTAATATATGTAAAAAAATATTGATAATTAAATATGTATACATATTATAAATTAATTGTCACTAAAATGTTAATAAAGAATAATAATAAAAAATATATAATTGAATATCTACATATATTTTAACTTTATTAACAAAAAATTGTTTTAAAATGTAATATAAAATTTTTTAATTGTAACACCAAAAACGGTAAACGCACTGCACAAAACCAACTTATTCAAAACAACCAGACAAAACCGCCGCCTGCCGAACACTAGTTTTCGAAACAGTCAGACGAAACCGCCGCCTGGCGAACACTATTTTCAAAACAACCACAAAACAACCAGCACAAAACAACCAAACAAAACTACCACAAAACAACCAACAAAACTACACAAAACAACCAGACCAAAACAGCCATAAAACTACCACATTTATACCCACCGAACGCAGTCAGTGACCAAGTAGCAATTTATAAATATAATCCAACAATCACAAGCATAGCTAATAGTCACTCGCAGCATTGTCGTATAAACTAATGATTTGATTGGAAAAGAGGTATCAATTGAAAAAAGCTAAAATAAGTTTTTTTTTTTGTAAATAAAAAATAAGTTATTATCATAAACTTGTGCGAAGCACCCGACAAAAAACGAGGTTGTGCAAACTACTGTCTAAATTGGATTACAATGTGGGTCTAAGTGTGCAAGAGAAGGAAACGTTTACGACAAAGTCAACTGTGAATAAGATTAGATCAAGCATCGATGGCTAGTCAATAACGGAGGGTGGATTTGATTTTAGGTTCGAAATTCCCTCTTTTGTAACTATAAAAAGAATCCAACATTAGAAAAAAAAATAAAAAAAATAAAAATGTACAAAATAAATAAATTTAATATATTAATTGATATGAAACATATAAAAAGAAAATAATAATTAATCTAATGAAAAAAATGAGACCATAAGTTCATTCGCAAAAGAATGTGTTAATTTTCTTGCACATTATTCAGAATTCCATCTTGTCATTTTCATGACATCGGGTTTGATCTTGGGTATAAAGCACTTCCACGCATGCTTGATCCCCATCTATCAGTTTAGTACCGCACCAAAAGAAAACAACACATTTACGAACACAAAAAGAAGGATGGCTACCTAATAGTCAAACTTTATCAGATGTCCCCAAACTTATGGCGTTCTCAGACCTGGAAATGTTTCCTTAAAAAATTAAGGTAGAGAATTATACTCCCTCCGTCGTCCTGTGGGAATTGACCGTCCTGTTTACTATTTGAACATGTCATTTGACTTCAATTTTTAACATATAAGATAAATTAATTTTGAAAATTTAAATTGTGCATATGATTCCTTACATGATAAACTATATGTTACAAAATTTAGTTTTATAAAATTATTTTTTCTTATATGCTTAATTTTAAAGTGGAAAAACGTGCCATAAACAAAAACAGGAGTAGCTTCATAAGTCATTCTAGCTCTTTCGTCCCTCTCACCAAAACGATATGATAGCGTGTCGTTTTGGTGATAGCTCTAAATGGAGCCTTAATATGCATTCGCAATAGACCCCGCAAAATTCTCAAGAGAACACTCATAACTATACGTCTAACTATTTATTTTAGCAAGAAAAAAAAAGTATGAGTCGTCAAGATTCATAAGAGAAGAATAGTTTGACCTTTACTTATCAACACCAGGTTTTAATAAAGCCTTAGCTAATAATTACTACTCAATATGATTATCAGTGAACATTTCATATATTAGTTAACCTGAGTTTGAAACTAGAGCGACATTTCAAAGATTACCCATTTGGAATGGTTTAATCAAACATACATCTACACACAATGCACACACAGCATGAATAAGAGTATTTGTAAAGTTATATTTTTCTGGACATTATGCTGTCGAAGAGACCTGCCTGTACTCTGTAGTCCCAACCTTAGGTCGCCTCAGAGATTCTCAAATTCTAACCGGGCTATAAAAGCAGCAGATAGCAGCATGGCACTAAAGCATCAAAACCAACCATGATTGAATATACATAAACATCTCACCATTTCAATTTACAGCCATTCAAGCAGAACATAGAAAAGAAAGGTGAAGCAGCAAAAGCGATCAATAAAACGGAAGCAACCGCTTACCTTCTTTCCCTGCAATATTATCGAACCTGAGCCGCATACATTGTGACAATTGTAGAAAAAAATATGAAAAAATAATTTACACTGCAGGCCTGGAGGGGACAAAACTATCTTAGTTTACCAAATACAAACAGAACAGTCATCTCTACTGAATGTAACTAGTTGACAAGAACAAGAAGACATATCACTGACAGATATGGACCGTGATCAGTTATTCTTTGTGGTTTGAGTAAGATTCTTAGTTCTGTCATTTTCTTTGGGGTAAAAATCAATCCCCTGGAATGTAACTTTAGACGAGTGATACTTGCTTCCATAGGCAGCACCGAAGCCCCATCCTAGTCCAAGTCCTACTCCACAACCTCCACCTACAAAATCCAATTTTCTCAATTGAATGGCCATGTGACGAATGTGTAGACATCAGAGGCTGATGAAAATACAACTACTTGAAACCAATATCAGAAATGCTGCAGATCATGTTACCTGCTCCTAGACCCAGGAAATTCAAAGGCATGCCTGATCCAGAATAGAAAGCAAAATTTATATCCAGTTAGAAAATCAAAAGGTTATGGTAAACAGCAGACTTCATGGCAGAAGGTTATGGTAACAGAAAATCTATTACACTAGAAAAAGAAAGAGAGTGGGGGACTCAAACAGCTCATTAAAGACTACAAATCAGAAGAGTATTAACTTGAGCAGTAGAGGAAATGCTGATTCAAGTGTGTTTACCACCACTATACTATGCCAAATGAAAGTAACAACAGGCTGAATTTTTCAACTAAGCCTATCAACAGATACTGAGTTAATTAAGAAAGAAACAAAAATGTTGCACCCCTATAGACCAAGTAACAACCTTTGAACTAACAACAGCACATGGCTGGTGTTTACTTATCCACCACTTCCCCTAAATACCAACTTCTATCTGTTTTTATCATCCTGAGCTGATTGCATAATTTATCAAGTTTATTGCCACTCACACCTTTTGTAAGCAAATTTACAAACTTGACTGTCTATTATGATATGTTCCAACTGAATCTTATCTCACAAGACCTTCTCCTTGATAGAATGATAGTGCACCACCATGTGCCCAGCTCTTACATAAAAAACTAGATATGGCTAGCTGTATTGCGTACATTGTCACACTCAACTGTCTGATGCAAGTCCTTTAGGGCATCCACAATAGGAGTAGAATCAACATATAAGAATTAAAAAGAAAACAGAATATATAAGATGAAGAAAACAGAGTCTGCGAGAGTTTCTGCGAAACTCACTTTTAGAGAACCTAGATAAGCAAGAAAAAGATTATGAGAGGGGATAATAAAATAATACTATCTTTTAGATAGTTGAATCCACTTTCCGTATTCTGGATGCCCTTAGTAATTGCATAAGCCATGTGTTTTCCTGAAAAGTAATTGCAGCAGCTTGATACTCTGATTCTATAGTTGATAAAGACACAGTTAGCTGTTTGTTGCTACACCAAGACACTGTCCAAAATCTAGGTATGAAGACACACCTAGTAGTGGAACATAGTGTATCTAGTCTCCTGCATAATCATCAAACAGTAGCAGAGTAACCTGCAATCTTCACCGTTTCTGTGGGAATACCATGGCCGAGCGCACTATTTTTTTCTTAGATATTGGCCAAATAGCCTTACTGAGATATTGGTCGAGTGTACTTGCTCATATATTGGCCGAGCGTACTATTTACATATTTCAAAACTCGTCAAGCTGCTTCCAAATGAGGATTCTTTGGATTTTGCTTGTAGCAACCCATCACACCAATTGCAAGAACAAATATCAAGTTTTTAAAGTTTAGGTACATAAGACTACCCACAAGCTATTGATTTTTCTTCAAGAGCACACATCTTGACATCTGGCTTTATCAGCATCAAAATTAGCTAGCATTAAGCATTTCTAACGCCTGCAACAAACACTTGGAATAGTTTGCTTACTGGTAATATATTCCTTCCAAGTGTACGATCAATCTCTAAACCAAGAAAAAGCATCAGCTGGTAAACTTCTTTCAACTAACCAAGTCTTTACAGTATGAAAATTTTCATTTTCGTCATCTCATATAATACTTGAATCATCCATGAAGATTAGCATAATAGCTAGCTTCCTTTCTTTAGCTTCAACCAACAAGCTAGAGTCACCAAATGTCATCGACTAACCTTTAAGAGTAAGAAATTGGTAAACTTGCACTACCATCCCCTTGATACTTGTTTTAACCTATATAGCACTTTCGAGAGTTTGCACACCTATTCAGGATAATCTAGACTAAACCTCTTTAGTTAATTTATACATAGTGCTCGATCCAACCCCTAATGCAAAAAGATAAACTTCCCATCAATATACCACAGGTTCCAACTTTTGTTAGCTGCCACTACAACTCAACCAATTGCTAGCTTTGCAGCTGGACTAAGGTTCCATCATAGTCTTGTACACATTAATGACAGAACCCTAAAGCAACCAAGCAAGTCTTGACCCCCTTTGCAGATCTATTTATACCGCCCTTTATCTTGAACACCCTTGCACAATAAGTTAGCAGTGTGGGGAGTAGAGGGTCAGGCGAATGTCCCAAGCTGTCTAGCTGTCCAACTGTCCCCTTGACTTGAGATGGTAAACCATCCATCCTGACCCCTTACTACCCTCCATGCTAACAGTTTAGGCAGGACACCTTATGCCTAATATTGTTTTAACACGGGCGTTTCCTTCTCCACGACTTTAGTCCATACAAAATTATGAGATGTTTTGATGGAACCATGTATAATTGATTCAACAAAACGCAAGGACTAAATCTGGAAATGAACCGATAAGATAACAAGATAGAAAAGGGAAGATAAAATCAGGATAAATCCTGCCTAATCAGGGAAACCCTACCTATTCCTCTAAGAGGCCAAAATGTGAATATGCTTGTTGATGTCTCTAAGCTACCACTTTTATTTCCTTAAACAGCCCACACTAGGAAGAGTTATCTTGGGCAAAGGGCAACCACTAGCCCTTTCCAAAACTGCCCTCAGCCCCCCTTCTGTGGTCCTATCAGGATAAATCCTACCTAATCAAGGAAACCCTGCCTATTCCTCTAAGGGCATCCACAATGGTGTGGATTCCACCCTAAAAAAATGAAAATGCTTTTGTAGTGGTGTGGAATCCACTCTTATTCTCTCTCCTCGTTGCTTAATTAAGCAACACTCCTCAAAGCATCGCTATTGGCTATAACACTACAATATTAGAAAAGAAATAAAAACTCCTAATTGAATGCTAAAGTAAAATTACGGAGGGGAGGAGGTATAACGTTAAGAAACTCTACCATTGTAGAGATGAAAGTTTCTTATACAATTAAATAATATATTTTGTTGACATGACACTTAAAAATGAGTTAAAAAACTCTCTACCATTGTGGATGCCCTAAGAGGCCAAAACGTGAAAATTTTGTTGATGTCTCTAATCTACAACTTCTATTTCCTTAAATAGCACACACTAGGAAGAGTTATCTAGGGCAAGGGGCAACCACTAGCCCTTTCCAAAACTTTCCTCAGCCCCCCTTCCGTGGTCCTATCATGTTTCCTCCACTATCCTTACTCGGCATGCCCTTTCTACTACCACAGCGGTACTTGGGATTTGGTTTCTGATTTTAGATTGATCTTCTAGGAGAATTAACTTCACCAAGATCACTACTTTCACTTGCTTGTTGACTCACACACCAGTTCCCCAAATTTTTTGCACTTAAGCTTTCTACAATTTTGTCATTTCGTAGATATCTTCAAGTTCATCTGACATCAGTCGGACTGGAGAAGATATGCAACTCATCATTCAGATTATCTGGATTCAACAATTTCTCTTTATCTGAGGACAACCATGAAGAAGCTCCACCAAAAACACTGCATTTTTTAGATGTACAATACATTTTAGTTGATGAATCACAACACCTTCACGGTTTCCTCTCAGTATCCTATCCTACAAATATACACACATAACACCTTCTTGTCCATCTTGTTCCACGAATTTTGAAGAAGTCAAAATCAGTCATGTGCTCTTATTTAGCTCAGACTATCTTATCTCCTCTTAAAGACAAGAATGTTCCTATTTCTTTTTTTATTAGCTCGTTTGCACGGAATAACAGAAGATAACAACTCCTGGTCGCTAATATACTTTATAACTTCAGAAAAGCATGGTGCTGTGTTCAATGATATATCACTTCGAGTAGCTTCTCCACTAGAGCTATAAGTTAAATCACTTCAGTTCTAGTCCAATTTAGCAGTCTTCAAGTGAGTAGTTTGAGTTCTACAAAAACTTTAGACAACATCAAAGGCAGTTGAAAGGCTTTCGATTCAAGCACCACCTACTCTCATCAAACACTAAGACTCAGCAGAATTCAAGAAAATGGATCAAAAAAGATGAACTGAACATGGGGCAGGGCCCCCGGTAACCGTGAGAAGAACGAACCTCCGAAGCCCCAACCTACTCCAAAACCGCATCCAACACCGAAACCTGTAAAGAGAATTTCATAAGATTAAATTGGATTGAAGAATTAGATGCAGACCATGGATAAAGGAGGAGATAATAGAAGAGAAGTATCTGTTTCACTTACCAAAACCGACGACCAACCCCATCGAATGTAGTGAGGACCATTGTGTGCCGATCACTTCGTCGAAACTCAGTCAGATAATGCGGAAACTTTTTTTTCGAACAAGATAATGCGGAAACTTCGGAATCGGGGGAAAGACAGATTGGCGAACTAAAATTATCTGGTAGAAGAAACATCCGCTAATAAATCACTACGTTATCGGCCTGTGACACTCGACCTCACCGATCATCTGCACCCGTTTCACTTATTTTTTCAGGGTTTTCACCCGTTTCAGTGAGTCGGGTGATCGCGTGAAACGGGCACCCGTCACTTATTGTCATCTCTACCCCTGAGAGAAATGTCTATTTAAGAGATGGTTTCATTAATTCAAAAGTTAAATCACTTAAACCCGCACCATCTCAGTATCCAAGTTAGTGAATGGGAATTCGACCGAAACCGTCTTTTGAAAAAACAAGCTCAAAATCGTCTTCCCAAGTGACAACTTCTATAACACCCCAAAATTTCTACTCCTTTTACATGATATGAGATTAATAAACAAGAACAACTTTACTACAGTGGAAATCTTAGACCTCATGGGGTGCAACCGTCACATTCACAACCTCTATAAATAATAAGACTTTATACATAACTTTCTTTCAAAATTTTAAAGTAAGAACATTAACAAAAGAGTGGAGAAAGCCCTTGTATACACACCATCACCGTCCTCATCGAACAACGACATCTATGATCTGTGGCAGGTTGTTTTTGAATCCAGATTACTACGATTGTTATGCTGTATCGGCGAAGATGAGTATCGATTATCCTGGTTATTATCTTCTCATTGATATAATATATTTTATTGATAAAAAAGAAGATAATTTGTTGCTCACATGCATAAAGGATTGATGTCTTAGTCAATGGTTTAACAAATTAGGATTTTTTTTTGAATTCAACCTTGATACCTTCATATAATAAAAAGACATAGTACACAGCAGAATAAATTACACATGACCCTTCAAATCCAGAAAACATGCTATTTTAATCTGAAGAGGAATGTGATTCCTATCCCAGATTATCACAGCTGAGGGGGAAGTATTAAACATCCTAGCAGCTAGTAAAGTAGGAAAAGAGAAGGATTCATAAGGACGTTTACACACATAACTATCCAGCGAATTACATAGATTTCTGAAAGCTTCAATTTCCACTCTCAGGTTCTCATCTAGGCCATTCAGACTTCCAAACAAAAGTTGTTCCCTAGATTCATCTAAATTGCCAAAACAGAGGCAGTAGTTTCCTGCATTGAGTGTAAGTTCCACCGCCATTGTGGCTGCTTTAACAACCGCCAATTGCACATTCGTTGTGCTTTCCATTTTCTTGTTATATGCTGAAATCGGGGTACCCTCTCTATTTCTCATGATACCCCCCACTTGTAAACCTTGTTCTTGCTCGTGAAAACTTCAAAAGATATAGCCATAAAGCCCAGAGGAGGAGGATACCAAACCTGATTCACAGGGTCACTCTGAATCTTCGTTTCAACTAAGATTTTGTAAGCAGTAATAAAAAGCTTTATTTTGTTCCACAACTATCTACCAAGCTAAACTCATATCATGTCTACATTTGTTCCTAGCATCATAAATCACCCACATCAAGTTCACCACATCAGAAAACTTGGAGTCATTCCAATATTTGGCTTTATCAATGAACCAGTCTATGATAGCACCATTATCAACCTCTGGAATGTCTGGAAGATCAATCACATTATGCCACATAGACTTGACAGCACAACATAAAAAGAAACAATGAGATGCAGTGTCTTTAATTCCACAGAAAAAACAGTCGAACTGACTTCCAATACGATTACCAATATTACCTTGGCAGGGGTAATACCAATGATGAATTTCCAAAAGATCAGGCAAGATCTAGGAGAGCAGATAGACTGAATAAGTCTCTTAGCTAACAGACTGCAATTATTATTATTTGAGCTCTCCCCACTGTCTTGACTGTTTTGTAGAACTTCAAAACCAGATTTGACTGAATACTTCTTGTCTTTAGAATAGTGCCAAACCCAGCTGTCTTCCTGATTTGTGTTGAGTGGGATAGAGGAGACAAAATCACACTCCTGTGGGTGCAACATTTGTTTTAGCTTTTCAATATTACAAGTTTTCATATCAGCAGCAAAGCAGTAAAAAACTTTGATATCCGACGGCATGTTAGGCAGTTTGGTGGAAGATATGAAGAAATCTCCCGATCTTGGGACCTAAGGGGAGTCCAAAAAGACACAGTGTTTCCTTTACCAACTTGTTTCCTAATACCCCTCTTCAAGAGAGACACATTTGAGATCAGAGACTTCCAGATGGGACTGTCTTTATGGGAGGTAGCTGTCTCAGATATGCAGCTATTAGGGTAATACAAATTCTTAAGGGTTCGGGCCAGTAAGGTGCAAGGCTGAACTAATAATCTCCACAGTTGTTTTGTAAGTAAGGCTCTATTGAAACTCTCAACCTCTTTGAACCCCATGCCACCTTGCTTTTTATTCTTACAAACTCTATTACACTTGAGCCAGTACATAGGTTTGGTCTTGTTGCTACCTCCCCACAAAAAACTAGAAATGATAGAATTGAGCTTGGATATTACGTTCTTAGGGAGCAGAAATAAGGACATAGTGTAGCAAGGGATAGATTGTAAGACACTAGCTATCAGCACAACTCGGGCAGCTTGGGACATTGGCTTAGACCATGAAGATACTTTCTTACGAACAACATTAATAAGGTAGTCAAAAATCAGGGTCTTGTTCCTCCCCATCTTCAGAGGAAGACCTAAATATTTGGAAATCTGAGGGACTTCATTCACACCCACCAGATTAGCAAGATGATTTTTAATAGCAGGAGCTAGCTTCTTACTAAACATTATTTCTGATTTATTCAGGTTGATTTGATGACTTGAAACTGACGTGAAATTCTAGATGATGCCTTTGAGCATATTGATATTGTTCTCTGATGCCACACCAAAGAAAATAATATCATCTGCAAAGGCCAAATGAGAGATGGATGGACAATTGTGCTTCATTTTGATGCCTTTATAATCACCTGAACCGTCTGACTTTAGGAGGAAGCTAGTAAGAGCCTCCTGGACAAGAATGAAAAGAAAAGGAGACAAAGGATCACCTTGTCTAATCCCCCTTGTTTGCTTGAAAAACTGCCCAGGAGAACCATTGACAATGACCGTACATCTCACCAAACAAATGCAATTCATGACTGGAGACAACCAATTGGACGGAAAGCCCATAGCTTTGAGAATATTGAAGATGAATTTTCATTCCAACCTATCATAAGCCTTACTTAGGTCAGTTTTCAATGCAAAGAATCCCCTGTTCGTGGCCTGACTTTTATCCAGGAAGTTTGAAGTTCTCCAGCTAAGATAATGTTATCTGAGATAAGTCGGTCTTTAACGAAACCCGATTGATTCTCTGAAATAATAGAAGGAAGCATGGCCTGAATTCTATTAGACAACACTTAAGACACTATTTTGTAAACGAAGTTACATAGAGCTATAGGTCTAAACTTGGCAATAGTCACAACTCCTTTTCCTTAGAAATGAGAGCTATGTATTAGTCATTCATCTTATCAGGCATAGCCCCACCTCTCAGAATTGAGAGAATAACTTCTGTGGTATGGTCACCAACAATATTCCAATAGGTTTTAAAAAACTTTCCATTAAAACCATCTGGACCCGGAGCTTTATCAGAGCTAAGATTCTTGACAGCTTCCAAAACTTCAATCACAGAATAAGGAGCCTTGAGATCTAGAATGAACTGAGGAGATAATTTATTTTCCACTGTAGATTCAAAATCTGTGTTGCCTACTGAGAGACCTGAACAAAATAGATTCAGGAAGTAATTTCTAGAAATACCTTCAATCTCCGGCCACCTATAACACATAGAGAGATGATCGTCTCTGAGCCCACAGATTTCATTAGCTCTTTTGGAGTATGAAGCTTTGGAATGAAAAAAGCTAGTGTTTTTATCACCAGCTTTAATCCATGATACTCTAGATCTTTGGTGCCACCAGATTTCTTCTTTCATCGCTAAGAGTTCTATCTCTAAAAGGAGTCTTTTTCTGTTGCAATCTGACCCAAATGTGGGAGCAATACTTGCAATAGCTTCCAGCTCCTTTTCCTTAACCTTAATTTTCCACTTATCTTCTTCAACGACCACCCTTTCCAAGAGGAGAGCTTCAAAGCACATTCAGACAATTTTGTTGCAGGTTGAGAGATGAGTTACCCCAAACTTCCAGAATAATATTTCTACATTTCTCTTCCAAGATCCAACCATTCTCAAATCTGAAGATTCTATTAAGTACTTTGTGATCCCCAAAAAATCTGATGATGATGGGGCAGTGATCAGAATTCGTCCTTAGGAGATGTTCAACTGTTATTTTGGGGAACATGGATAGCCCCAACTGACAGATGAACGCTCTATCCAATCTGCTAAGAGAATGATTAGTATCAAGCTGACAATTGGAAAAGGTACCGCCTTCACCAAAGAAACCAAGATCTTGGAGTTGACAACTATTAATAACTTTCCTAAAAGGCTCCATCTGTGACTCGTGTCTTTTCCTTCCTCCAGCTTTTTCAAAGTTGAACATGATCTGGTTGAAATCACCAGCCACTATCCACGGAAGATAAACTTGTCTTTTCAAAGTTTCCAGAAGTTCCCAAGAAAGATACTTTAATCTCCAATCCGTCCAACCATAAAAACCGGTGAAATGAAAAGGATTACTCCCGGGAAAGTAACCTCCACTACCATATGATGAGAAGAAGAATTTATACTTTTAACACCTATGCCAACTCTCCACATCAAGGCCAAGCCACCAATCCTTCCTCTACTACTAACAGCCATCCCACGGTACGAGGGAAAGGAGCTAAGGAATTTAACCATATCCTCATGAGATTTGTGAGTCTCCCTCAAGAAAAGGATCTCAGGTTTGTGTTTAGCAAGTAGACTGTTCATCCAGAGCTTTGAAACTGACTTACCCAAACCCCTACAATATTGGAGATACATGCCATCTAACCAGACCCCAACCTTCTTCGGACAAAAACCAACCCCACAACTACCAAGCAAATTCCGAGGTAGAGATGTAAATGGCTAGAATTGCCTGCAAGACTCCTACTAGCAAGACAATCAAGATAAAAACCCGGGATCTGGACCAAACACCTGTAGACTGAAAAAGGTTGGAGTGGAACTCACAACCCAGCTTAGTCACACGAAAAAACCCCACTAGCCACTTTGATTGCACCAACCAACAGAGCTAGAAACAGTATGATATCGGCTAGAAAAACCAGAAAAAAAACTGTCAGATACCGCAAGGTGAAGGACCTAACTGCATCACTGAAACCGCACCAAAAAAGAACCCAGCTTGAGACAAAAATACCTATAGTAGACGGTAGATGTCTACGCACAGATCTCCTTGATTGCACAGAAGAGGTAAAGGGACAACGCCACTTTTCTGCTGCTGTTGACTAATGGAAGGAAGAAGAAAATCGGGTCCAAAAACCAGTCATCTCTTGATGGAGGACCATTGCAGATCCAGAAGGCTTGCACCTAAATCAGCTCGATCGAGCACGATAATCGCCGTGCACGATAATTATATCTTCTAACAAAAAGAACTCTTATTGTTGATTTGCTTAATACTCTCACCAAAGGAATACCCAAGATGAATATACTGCTTCCCTAGTGACGTTGCCGACAACTGTTCTTCACTGAGGATAGAAGAAGACAGAAAAACTTGGCCGAAGGAATCACTCCGAAAAAATTCCAGCGATTCACAACAAACCCCCTGATAGATGAAGAATCTCTGTAAAGATAGAATCTTACTAAAAATCTACACACCCAATATATCTAATACTGGTTTAAATCACGCTGAATCAGTCGTGAACAGGAGCAAAAAGCTCGCCTCCTAAATCGTCTCTGGCAGAACGATAGAATTACTGTAGCGAACTATTCTTTCGCCCTCGAAGTTAACAGTAGTAGGAGTTTTGATTTTGATCGTGAGTCTCTTTTTCTTCTAATGCAATGCAAGAGCTCACTCACCTCTTTACAAATTAGGATTTGATTAGTAGGTAGTGGTTGAATTTATGATATTGAGTAGATGTCGTATTAATGTGTATATATTTTTATTTCAGGTTATTTTTTACGTTTTAGTTCACTCCTAGGGTATATACTAGGTAGGCTTCTTTATTTTCCTTTATTTTCTTTTCATTTTGTTTTTCTTACAAATAAAATTTCTTTTTTCCCTAGCAACTTTTGATTATGTTTTTTTCTAGATTAGAATTCCGACATATACAATACATAATGAAACATTCCAAATCACAATAATATAGTTATACTCTCTCGTCGAATCATAGAATAAAGAATGGATAAGAAACACATAGCTTTAATTTTTATAGTAGTAAAGAAAAAGTAATTTCTAAGGTTAGTGTGGGATCAGAACCCTTAAAAATTTGTATCAAGCCCCCGAACCCATTACTCTAAAAAACATGTCAATATTTCTTTTATTAAGTTTAAAAGGTTAAAACTTAGGTGGTGACGCTAAGTAGGTTTGTGTGGGCTAGTTAGAATATTGAACTTTAATTTTATTATTTTAGTTCAATTATGCTAATTGAAAATCTAACTCGAAGCTTTAAACTCAACACTTAAGGGTTCCAAACCGACGTCCCACGGACTGGTGACTCTGATGGGGATCCAAACCGACGCCCACAGACTGGCGACTCTGTTAGGGATCACCACCAAAGTCTTAAAATTTTAAACTTAGGAAAAAGGGGCTTAACTTGAACTTATAAACTTTAATCCTTACTTTTTATGATATTATCATTTTTATTATCTTGTGCATTCAAAGTTCAGGGTCCACATAAACCAATAACCGACCCGTTATGAGACACACACCATTGGGTGATGTGTAAAAGTAAGGGAAATGAGGAGGATGGCGTGCAAGCCCCATCCCTTCACTACCTGGGCCAAAGCCCCAAATCCCAAGCACCTCTCCGAATGTACACTTACCTAAAACCAATCTCGGTCATGCCAAGACATGACCAATCATGAGACACACACCTTAGGGCGATGTGTAAAGGTGGGGGAATGAGAGGATGACGTGCAAGCCTCATCCCTTCACTACCTGGGCCAAGGCTCCAAGCACTCTCTGGATACCCATACCGATTTGATGAAACTTGCATAGTGAGGACATGCATATTTTCTTATGTGCTTTATATCTTTGTGATCCTGTAACACCCCTACCGCTAATACCGTCATTACCGTCCAATCTCCTTATACATCCAGACTCGCGTAGCGGATACATACTTACACAACGACGGGTGATACAATGCCGTTAGCCACCCACGTGACTAACAAGGCTACTACTACATACAATCGGTCTGATGGACCGGAATATCCGAGTGCTACACAAATACAATCCTTACTACAATTACCACTCCAGTACTACAATTCCCATTCAATACAATACTCCATAAGTTCAATACAATATAATACACATAACCGAGTTTGCTAGGTTCCAAATACAAATACAATACTTCTTCCAAGCTCATATATACTCATTAAGAGTCTACATCTACCCATTCCTCACACTACATACTTTCTAAATACATCATAGTGTACCCCTTGGTACATTTCTACATTCAAGGCTACAAGCCTTATACCATTTACTACAATCTACATTTCGTTCCTAGCAGTCTAGGCTTGTCCACCGGTCTCTTCTGTGACCATAACTGCTTCAAGTACCTGCACACTAAAAATGTTGCCCCTAGGGGCTCAGCTTACGCTGAATATGACTTCCGCATACCCCGCGTACTAGCGAGGGTATGCCGACCACTTGGTCGAATGCATGTGATTCATTTTATTCATACATACATGCATACATGCTTTCATACATCACACTACAACACTACACAAGGTATACATACATACACACATTACAATACATACAAGGAGACAATACAAGTCAACCAATACTTACTTACCTTTCCTGTCATACGCATACACAATACATACTCAATACATACACATTCCATACTCAATACATACACAATACCCAGTACTTGTTAGCTTCATTTGTCCACCTTGGTTAATCGGGTGGAGAATACTCTTTTACTCGGGGTCAATGACTTACCCAGCCAAGACCATTACTCATACAATACTTACTTTACTTACTAATTACTCAAGTCAAGTCGTCGGGACCTCCGGCCCGGGGACTACTCTGTCCCACCACCAGGATTTACTTGGTTCACTAATCCAGGATGCTACCCATTTAAGGGGTTTGGGCCGTGGACCAGCTTAAGAACCAGGAATCGGATCCAACCTCTTGTATCTCCTCATCCTCACGCGTGGCCGAAACTATATCGGACTTCTACTCATTCCAATTTACTCAATACTTACGTAGGAGTTAGGTGGTTAGGAATTAGTAGAAGTCATTCACATACAAGCCACACAATAATTCAATACTCCCATGCCCATACATACAAAGTACAATACGATACACAAGTACACTACAAGATACAAATACACTTCATCATCATTCATATATTTCATGATTATACAAACTAGTGTTCAAGACAATATACATCAAGAACAACCTAAGCAAGCACAAGTAGGTGCAATATAGTCCGATTCATGCATTTATCTTATTTAGGTGGTCAAATAAGCACACAAATCGGGGTAACCAGGTTAGGATACAGAGCATGAAGAAATCATACCTTGCACCGTTGATTTGGACTCACCAACTCCTCTTCGGTGTTCAACTATTCGAAACCTAGCATATACATAGAGTTGGGTGGTTAATTATCTATAATCAACCTTACTTATTACTTTGCTAAAGTTTCCCAGTTTATACTCTCTACCTCTTTGTTACTCAAATACCTTTACTTATGTTACTTACTTAAAATTACTTCCTAGGCTGTTCATGGTCTAAATGACCTTTAAAAATCATTATTTAAGTCTTAATTATCTTATACTATCATTACCATTCAATTCCCATCATTAGAATGCATTAAAACACTTTCTGGGCAAGTTTTGGGGTGGTCCGGGTTTGTGTCCGGGGTTACAAACTCGGACCAATCCGAGAAATCACCTTCTGGTGCAAATTTACTATGGTCCAGGTATGTGTACCGGGATACAAACCTAGACCACATACAAAAATGAATTACGGGTGTGTTTTTTGGGTGGTCCGGGTTTGTGTACCGGTTTATAAATCCGGACCATCCCTGTTATACCTTAAAATGTAGTTTTTAAGCCTCCTTTCAACCCCTAATTCATACTTAATCCTTTCCTAATCTTTCCACATGTAATCTAACATGTTTTTACATCATTTAGGCACACTAAACCTCCTTAATCCACCCACTATACTCCTCTGTTAACTTAACATATTTCCCACTGTTGGTTTCCCACTGCTACAGATTTTTCTTCCTCAACTGATGCTACAGATTTTGGTTTCTTCCTTTCTTCACTAAACCAATGGTTCTTTCATTGCCTTACCTTCATCCTAAGTCTTACCCAATACAACACTCCTTCCAAATCTAGTTCTCAAGCTGATTAACTACTCAATCAAACTCCAAAACACACCTAGTTCAACCTAGGTTATTTCTTTACCATTTCACACTTATGTCACCTAGTTCCCAAGGAAATTTTGACAGAGTTTCCCCATAAATCTTAACATTCCCAAAGCACCATTTTCATTCCATTACACCTACTAAACTAGCCATATCCACAATGGATACTAACAACACATAATTCCTGCACATTCTCAACAATAATCCCATTGTGCATAAACCTTAAATACTTGGCTCCAAGGCCCTTAAACATTAGTATACACAACACCAATATAATCTCATTCCTTTCTTATCATTGCAGTAGCATTACACCATCCTAAAGCAAGATAGTTACTCATACACAACCACAAAATCCGTACAAAGGTAGATTCATTACCTTGGTGCTACTTTTCTTTTCTCTTTCTTTCTTTCTTTCTTTCTTCCTTTCTCCTTCTTTCTTTCTTCTTTTCCTTTCCTTGTTCTTGGTTCACCAATTAGGCAATGCTACAGCCCATATCCAAGACACTAATGAGTATCTAATTTAACACTTAAACCCTAGAAATTTACCTTAAAGCTTAGGAGCATATATTTAGGGTTTATGAGTGACCTTACCATTCACTCACTAGGTAGAGTTCTTGCTTAGCAAGAAGACAATATTTCCAGCTCCAAAAA
The DNA here is from genome assembly GCA_023374045.1 of Limonium bicolor. Taxonomy (NCBI): domain Eukaryota; kingdom Viridiplantae; phylum Streptophyta; class Magnoliopsida; order Caryophyllales; family Plumbaginaceae; genus Limonium; species Limonium bicolor. The sequence continues at coordinate 70,411,075 of CM041779.1, read as the reverse complement.
GCCAAAACGGCTGGAACAACAAGGAACAAAAGCTCACATTTTTAGGAATTCTTAAAATGCAATTAGAAGCTAGAAAGGAGAGATTTTTGGATTTCTTTTTACCTCAAACCAACAAGATGAAGGAGAGGCTTCCAATGGTGGTTTCAAACCTTCGAATGAGGAATACCCATGGAGATGGAATGGGAGGTTTTCGATTTTTGAACAGAGGAGAATGTTCTCCTTGTCAAGAGGATTCCAATGGTATATTTTATATAGCATTTGGAGTTGATTTGGGTGTTCAACTTAAGAAAGAAGGGATGTGCTGTGTGGGGATGTTGAAATCGCCATGGCTGGCTCCAAGGAAGAAGAAGAAATCAGAGAGGGGAAGTGGAGTACGAGAGAGTGTGAGAGAAAGGAGGGGGAGTAGGAGAGAGAGGGTAAAAAGTAAGATTTTACTTTTTGCTTTTAGTTTACTTTTGCCTTTTGTTAATGAGGGAGAATTAAGAGAGTGAGGGTGAGGGAGTCAATCGGCTCACACACTGCACACACTGCACACACTCACCTTTTAATTTCTATTTCCAAAAGTGGACACACTAGTTTAGTTTATTTACACTCTCACCCCACAACTTCCCGTTTTTTTTACAGTTTTTACTATTTTCTCGTTTAATTGATTTTATTGGTTCTAGACCTTCATTAATGTTTATTAATGACTATTTGGTTGACAAAATTGTTACGAGTCTATTTGACCCACTTAAAGTCGCGTTTTCCCGGTTTCCTCGAAAACACGCTTTAAGGTTCGTTTGTGGTTTTAATCCATTTCATGGATCCGTTTTCTTCGGGAGTTGTTCCATATATTATTAAGGTCTTATTAAGCCCTTAGAATCCATATAATGCTCTAACCGAGGTCTCGTACCTCCTATGGTTATTTAACGCTTATTTAGCGTTTTTCACTTTTTAAACGTTTTTTTTTTTCTTTTTGATTTATTCTTCCTTTCCAATATTACTTAAGCATTATTAGGCTCTTAATTACGGATTAGAATAATCTTAATCACTATATTTAAGTTCGGGGTATTTTAATCTACCCCCCTTAAGAACTTTGTCCCCAAAGTTGCTCAAGGTTACAGGATTACTGTACTTACTCATTCTTACAGGTCTAATGCCAAAGTAGTACATTCTTCCTCCTTACAATTCTCAAATCCGTTCCTCAAGGTCTCTACTTACCGTACCATACCAATGTACCATCATTACTCCAATCCGCATTATATCCAACCATCCGGTTTTCCATTACAAGGGTTATACATACATACATACAGTGCAAAGCTATCCCCAAAGCAATGCAATACACAACACAATCCCGCAGGCACTCGGGTCATCTAGACACATAACTCCTCTATGTCCCGCTTCCCTTGGAATAATACAATATGGTATACTACTATCTTCTCCGGTATAAGCTTCCAATAATTCCCGTTCTCTAATCTAGGGAAAATTCTTTCACAACTACTAACTAGAAATTTTTCTAAAACACACAACTCCAAATTCCATTTATATACATTACTTCTATCCTATGTGTGATTCTTGTGACCAATTAAGGGGAGCTTCAAGAATCATTCGACCCTGATGTGATCAGCATCAGTGTTGAACTATCTTTCCACCCCAATTTGTGTTCGGTTTCCCTTGATCTGATCAGGATCAAGTTCGACTTCTCACATCAATTTCAAACAATCAAATATTTTAATTATTTCCATTTTCTATCTTTTTACTCTTCCTAGTCATAATTACAAATTCATACACTCCCAAGGATGGAATTTAGTCCATCAATCATCCTCACTCTACTTCCAAATACTTTACTTCGAGATTCAATACCTAAGTGCTCATTTCATTAACCTTCGCTACTTTCATCCATTAAAACTCTCCATCATCTCAACTAGACTAACTACGGAATACAATACTCATGAAATTCAGTTGTCCTCAATTTACTTTCAATGACTTGCCTACGAATACACTACTCATGGGTTCCATTCATCTACTACTCTTAATCAATTTGTACTATTTCTTTAAGGGTTACAATACTTGTGGGGCTCCTTCCACTACTCATTACTCTTCTTTACTAATACTCTTACACTAGGGTTACGAGATGGGTGTATTCGTCCAATGGAATTTGCATCTCTCATGCCTAATTACCATAATTACCTTATGAATGAATACTTATGTTTATATAACATAAGTACCAATCATTGAATCAATTCTCGTTTGTGCTATGCACATTATAGTTTATGTGTTTTAGTCATGAAACTTACATTGTGCGGTTTTCGCTCTACCCCCCTTAAAAGGGATTACGCCCACGTAATTTACCATATGTTATTATTGAACATTGGTTTACTAAGTTCGGGCGATCTGAAGCGTTTTAGCTTCTCTACGGTTTATTACATAATATATTCTGGTCAAAAGGTCTCAACCATACTAGTGGTTTAGTCTTTGCACCAAGAATTCCTATATGAGTTTATTTAACTCATAATTAATTCGGTTCTAGCCTATTAGGCTTCAAGGCATTGACAGTCATTATATTATACTTACTAGGTACATTAATCTCCTAGCTAGGGCCCACTAGCTTCTGCTGCGCAACCCTGATAACTTGGGTTACTCACCCTTCATGTTATCCTTAATGTGTTACACATCGCGTTTTTATCCCTCTATGGTGGGAATAAGGTTTATTAAACAAGTGTGGTATTATTTTACCGTACTTAAACCCAATGAGTTTTAGATTGTAACCCTCTCTGGTAATCTATTATACATACTATTCCCGTTTCCACGATTATTCATTAAGTTCCTCCGACTTATTGTCGGGTGAGGTTAAGTCACTACCCAGTTGTAGTGCTTCCTCTATTGTCACTAGCTTCTGAATTCTACCAGTTCTTCTGGTTCAGTACAAGTGTTCTTTACTTGTATGACCTTGTATTTCCCATGCGTCGGTCCTAGTGACTTTCTTAAGTCTTCTTTCACCTTTTATTCCTATGGAATTCGCATCTTGTGATTGTTAGTGTGCTTTACACTCTTCGTGCTTCTTTGGCCTTAGGCCGCACGGTTTGTTGCTAAGCTTACTTAACTAGCTTATGCCATGTTCATTGGTGAAAGAAGGGTTTACTACGGTTTACATTTTCCATATCCCTAGCTATCCCATTAGATCATTAGCTGCACAAGTGCAATACCAAACACTCAGTCATACAGAGTGCAGAGGCGTAAACGCTTGGCAGTAAGTCACTTATGTGATAGGAATGAATATTTCTGTCTGTCTTCTCATACTTATACTCTGTGTCTTGTCTAACTACTTCCTCATAGCGGTCGCTTGTTGCGCACCGTATTCTTACTCATTATACAACATTGTTTTTACGGTCTCCGTTGCTGCGGTAGCTTATCTTTACTCATTGCCATTGTCGACGGCACTATTTCCTTATGGTGTGAATACTGAGGTTTTCCTTTATTCGTGTGTATGACGGTTGTCGTAGCATACCACAATGTTATCATCTTCCCGTTGTGGAGATGTTCTGTTTCCGATTAGGTTTCATGTGTAGGTTAGCTTACCTCACATTGCTTCATCATTTATGATACAATTTACTAGGTATCTTGGTTGACACTGGATGAAGTAATTTGTCGGGTTACAAGCTCTCTTGAGCATTGGTCATTCGTGGTGTCCAATGTGGCTTCACATTGATTGTTTTTGACAATGACTGTCCCCCAGTGCTGAGCATCGGTTATAGGCTCTAGCTGTGTAGTTTTACTTTGTATGTACACTACCAGGACATTCCATGAAACTTCAAGGGTTTTCTGGTCCCGTTGTCTAATTGAAGAGTATTCTTATCACTGACAAGTGAAGGTTCTTGTTGAGAGGTTAGTTCCCACTCATGAGTCTCATGACAAGGTTTACTATGGTAGTCTCTGTTTCTGTACTTCCGCCATTTATACAATGGTTCACCATATGTTTTGTTGCATATGGAGTATACTTACTCCTTTAAGTCGTAATGGTTTGGATTCTCTTTTCCTTGTCCGATCGCCTCTTGGCAATATCTACATGCACAAGCTTTGTTGTTATGGTAGATGGAAGCCGTTTCTAAGGGTTCACATCTTCACCATATTGATGGTCTTTGGTTACAAGAGGTATCTTTCCTCAAGTTTCTCATAGTGTCCAAGTGTGGACTAGGCCACCGTATACTAGACTGATGCTCTAGTGATGACATTGAGGTAGTCATTACTCTAAGCCACTCATTATGCTGAGTTCAAATGGTGCGATCCGATTGTCGCTCTGCTTATTGTAGGAAATAACATTTCTCTTCACAATTCCCTGCAGTTCTTCTAATCATTTAACGTGGGTTTGTAACCGTTTAAAATCTACATGACGTAGTTGGTTCATGGCTTTTAAGCCTTATTGCGGCAAGCTATGCTCTTTGTAAGCTGCTTATACATGTTTCCACTCCTTGTATACCCCATAGGTTGGAGGTATTACTGGGCTCCATATCAAGTCGTGTCATCACGCTTCCATTCATAGGAGGTCCTTTAGGCAATCCGGTGCTAATCAGTGCCCTTTTAGTAATTTAGGGCATTTCCTGTTAAGTGAAATCCCTTCGGTGTCCTAACCGGGTGTTCGTTGGAGCTTTCGTGCTCTTATCATGATGCTTTGTTCAACTGTTGTTAACTCAAACACCCTTCAAGGATTGCTCCTGGGTGTTGTTAGGTTATGCCGTTACATCCGGCTAGTGTTTATGGTATGTTGTGTCTACTATACCGCCTTGTGGTATTGTATTTTGAGTTATCCCTTTTTGGGTTATAGCGTCTCCCATCCTTGGGTAGACCGTTTATAGTTCCTCCTAGTATTCTTGACTAGGTTTACATTCCTCTCCAATGATGGATTATACTTCGTGGTAATCTTGTGATTGCTCTTGGGAACTCCGTCCCGTTTGTTGAGCATTGTGGTGTTCACGTTAGGCTTTTGCCTTACTGTGTTGGGCTGGATGTTCGTTCCAGCTACCATGTATTTGTTTGAAGTCTTTGAGACATGTCCAATGTCTATACCTACTAGTCCGCGCTCTTTGCGCCTCCTAGTCCTCATTCCTTATTTTCAGATGAATTCTCTGAGTTCCTTTATGCTTATTACTTAGTTGAGTTCCTTCTTCTTGATCGTCTGGGGTGTCCAGTTATTCTGGTTTGAACTTACTCATGGTCCGTAGAACGGAGTTGACTACTTCCCGTGTTTCGTGCACTACATGTATACATATGTGGGGTACCGTGTTGGTACGTTACCACTTACCCGACTATCTGTCAGGCCCGCAAGCTCCTTTGGAGTGCGGTCGTCCCACATCCTGTATTTGGGTACACTCGTAGTGCTCGTCACACGCCTAGGTGAAGTATTCTATTGTCAACTCCTCTTGTATCATTCTATGATACTCACCGTAATTCTGTTGGTTTGGTTTTAAAATCCAAGGTTTAAAAGAAAGGTTGTGGTTTTGAAAGAAATTTTGGGTTTTAAAATGATAGTTCGGTGTTAAAAGAAGTTCTTCATGGCATAGCCGTGTTCGAGGTCTTGACCAAGTCCAGCTTATTGCTGTTTGGTATATCCTTGTACAATGGTCGGGCCGTCAGGCCTTTCCAAGTTTTCATTCTTTCATTTTTAGGATGTGTGATCCTGTAGTTGCTTCATTGCTGTCACAGTACATTACGATGTACCGGTGATGTGTTAGAGTTCCTCTACATGTTCCTGTCCTTACTGCACTTGCCGTGACAAGTGCGTGGTACTGGTGGTTTTTGGGTAAACCTGTACCGGTCACGGTATGGTTTCCTTGTATATTCGGTAGCCTTGTCGGCTCTTGCTTTGATCTTATTGATCTATGATTGGGATACTTGATCTTTTAAGCAACTTCTCAATTATCTTGACATGGTTGTCATTGATCGGGATACTTCTCCAATCCTTGGAGACTCCCATTTGTTCGTCTTATGTTTTTCCTTGTTGCTCGTTCCCACTCGTTTGTTGTGGTTACTGAGCCTTAGCTTGTTTAGGCACTACTCCTGTAGCCCTGTCGGATTATATCTTGTGAATGTTCTTGTAGCTGTCTGAGCTATGTTGGTCAGGTATTGTAACCTTCTTGGCATTGTAATTTTGGAGTTAACCACTACCGACTATGTCCTTAGTCAGCTGGTGGTATTGCTTGAGCTATTCCTGTCCCGTAGACTTGTGTCTCGGGTTTTGTTACAGTTCCTTTTTCCGTTCTATTGCACACTTAGTGCTCCTTTTTCTGCTGTTGGTTGACTAGCAAGGTTTCACGACTGCTAAGCATGTCGCCCCATGCTGTTGGAAGTTGTAGTCTCCTTATGGTTGGAGTATTCGTTCAACCGTTATTAAGTGCGGGTATTGTCATTCAACCGGGAACCATCTCCGGGTCTTCCAATCCTTGGAATCTACTGTGTGTCGGTTCTTGTTTCCCGTACTGTGATTTCACAACTGCCAGATCGGGTTTCCCGAGTATGAGAGGACTTTCCTTCTCTCTGGCATTCTTTCCAAGTTATACAATGGGTTTGTGGAGGGTGGGTCTGATATTGTAGGTATCTGGTACTCACCGGGAGTTCCTAGCTACCATCTCACTCACACTATCACTCAGCCCTTAACCCTAAGCTTCTAGTTCCTAACTCGGTATTTCCTAAGCTCGGTATTTCCAGTCATCAGAGCGATGCTTCGCTCTGATACCACTTTTTGTAACACCCCTACCGCTAATACCGTCATTACCGTCCAATCTCTTAATACATCCAGACTCGCGCAGCGGATACATACTTACACAACGGCGGGTGATACAATGCCGTTAGCCACCCACGTGACTAACAAGGCTACTACTACATACAGCATCGGTCTGATGGACAGGAATATCCGAGTGCTACACAAATACAATCCTTACTACAATTACCACTCCAGTACTACAATTCCCATTCAATACAATACTCCATAAGTTCAATACAATATACACATAACCGAGTTTGCTAGGTTCCAAATACAAATACAATACTTCTTCCAAGCTCATATATACTCATTAAGAGTCTACATCTACCCATTCCTCACACTACATACTTTCTAAATACATCATAGTGTACCCCTTGGTACATTTCTACATTCAAGGCTACAAGCCTTATACCATTTACTACAATCTACATTTCGTTCCTAGAAGTCTAGGCGTGTCCACAGGTCTCTTCTGTGACCATAACTACTTCGGGTACCTGCACACTAAAAACGTTGCCCCTAGGGGCTCAGCTTACGCTGAATATGACTTCCGCATACCCCGCATACTAGCGAGGGTACGCCGACCATTTGGTCGAATGCATGCGATTCATTTTATTCATACATACATGCATACATGCTTTCATACATCACACTACAACACTACACAAGGTATACATACATACACACAGTACAATACATACAAGGAAGCCAATACAAGTCAACCAATACTTACTTACCTTTCCTGTCATACGCATACACAATACATACTCAATACATACACATTCCATACTCAATACATACACAATACCCAGTACTTGTTAGCTTCATTTGTCCACCCGGGTTAATCGGGTGGAGATTACTCTTTTACTCGGGGTCAATGACTTACCCAGCCAAGACTATTACTCATACAATACTTACTTTACTTACTACTTACTCAAGTCAAGTCGTCGGGACCTCCGGCCCGGGGACTACTCTGTCCCACCACCGGGATTTACTTGGTTCACTAATCCAGGATGCTACCCATTTAAGGGGTTTGGGCCGTGGACCAGCTTAAGAACCAGGAATCGGATCCAACCTCTTGTGTCTCCTCATCCTCATGTGTGGCCGAAACTATATCGGACTTCTACTCATTCAAATTTACTCAATACTTACGTTAGGAGTTAGGTGGTTAGGAATTAGAATAATCTTAATCACTATATTTAAGTTCGGGGTATTTCAGATCCCGTGCTTTTGTGATAAACTTGATTGTGTGTGGATAGGAGCTGAAATAAATCATCTTTGATTGGATCGTTACCTTTTGGCCTATTCTAGTCTAGGTGAACTCTTCGCTTAGGCCTCGGCCCTAAAAACCTTAGATCTAGGTGAACTCTCTTTTGGCCCAAAAGTTCTTAAATCTGAATCATCCATTTTGATCCATTCAGGTATAGGCCCATAGATAAAAAATCCACTTGGATTAGCGATAATTCACAAGACGTGAAAATTGATTTATGGATCATGTTTAGATTCCGGCCTAAAGGCCCATCAAGAATTTGAAATAAGTCTTTCACTTGAACTCTGAAATCTCTTTCGGTTCAGCAGCCCATTCCTATTCCATATAAGTTCTTCCGGCCCATGATGTTTAGGCCTAGTCGAAATTCAAAAAGAATCTCGGCCCAAGCGCCCCACTCAATGTCTGAAACATTCCGGCCTAAGCACCACATTCTCAAAGTGGTTCGGCCCAAGTGCCTCATTGTCAAAGTGTTTTCGGCCCAAGTGCCTCGCGCACGATTCACTGGTATCAGGCCCAAGTGCCTATCGACAATCATGAAACCGTTGTGGCCTATGTGCCTCACTTTAAGTCCAAAGAGATTCAGGCCCAAGCGCCTATCAGCAATCCAAAAGCATCCCGGCCCATCTGCCTCACTTTCAATCCACATATATTCATGCCCAAGCTAAGAAAATGAAATAAAAGAAAACAATTGACAACCCAAGCTAAGAACTAGATAAAGTCAAGTCCCAGTAACGGCGCCATTTTGCAAACAAAAAATATGTTATACTAAAAACTAAATAAATTAATCTAGAAATTAATAAATCAAACGTCTTCGGGTTGCAAAAATCCCACTTGCAGTAATACAGGAAAATAGCAAAGCAACAAGGAATCGAACCATGGGACTCATGGAGTAAATCTAATCCTAGAATATAACTAGAAATTGAGGGGATCGTTGTCGATTGTTTTGGTGAAACTAATTAAACTAAATCGAATAAAAACACAAAAAGAAGTAAATTAAGAATTTAATATGGAAGAGACGGAACTCAGGGTTTACGTTATTTAGGTTTGATAGATCTTGTGATTCCCTCTATTTAATTTGAGACACAGATTGGCAAATTCCTAAACTTCTCTGAAGGAGTAAATCCGGGTCTCTAAAGATCGCATCTACTAGAAGCTGCAAATTCTAATCAAGAGATAAGCACAACACATGCAGGTGGATAAGCATGAGGAACTTTATTCTTGCACCTAAAGGAACAACTTAGTCCATTAGATAAAGTTTCCACAGGTTAACATATTAAATTGACCTTTCTTTTATCCACCAATCAGGTCATAAAAGAATTCACAACGCAATTCAACAAAGCCTAGAATTTCATTAAAAGCTCAAGGAATAAATTAATATGAAACAATATGCAAATATCTTAAGCCAGAAGGAATTACGAAATCATCTCAAACTACAATGACCATTCCTCTGAGTTAGATCCACATAGTCAGAAAATAAATAGAGGAAAAACTAAACCTAAATATAAAGCTAGAAATAGAATTGAACTGATGTTGTATGAACGGATTGATGGATGGATGGATGGATTGATTTCTATGCCAAAGTCTTCAGTATTTATAAGTTAAATTCAAGGCTCGCTTATTCATTGATGTCTTCTTTTTACTTTCCTTCAGTTTCACGAATTAAAAATCGACCTATGAATTCCTTTAAGTTACTCTTCGATAACGCTTGGAAGACTACTTGCACGTAAACAGGGAGTTAGTGTAGGCACTTTAATTTATTTAACTCCTCCATGAAAATGTTAAATTCCCCACATATCAATCCTAAGTCATTTAAACATCAAAATAACTTATTTTCTAAAAGTTTCTTTTGGATATAGGAATGAACTTCAACTAAGTACTAAATCAGGGGAAAACAACAATAAAAACAAGAAATTTTGACGATAACAAAATATAAAATATCAGCCTAACAACCAACATCATTCATCTTGGCGGTACTTGAGTTCGGTAAGGAGACTGAGGTTTACGTGCATAAAATGTTGCTATAAACTATTATTCATATTTCAAATGAGTCACAAGAATTTGAAACAAATGTTTCATGAAATATAAGTTCAAAAGTTTTCAAGCAAGGACTGTTTTGAACGAACATTTCTCGACATCAACAATAAGAAGCATTGGTTTCGTTAAATCATCTTCTTCATATTCACAAGCAAATGAATTTTTCAAGTACAAAACTTTTCCACATTGAAAAGATAAATTTATGATGAGCTTTCTTTACATGGAACATTAATTGTGCTTAACAAATGTCTCTCAAAACTAAGGTTTGTGGAACGGTCATTTCCCGACAGTGGAATACAAAGACTTTGTTTTGTTTCTAAGAAGATGAGCTAGCATGCTTTTCCAAGTACCAAAACATATCCCATAACACCAAAGCAACCCACATAATGGTTAGTAGAGCACATGGTCATAAAAAAGTGTTGAGGTCCCCGACACAGTAGTGGGGGCAATCTAAGATAGACTCGTTTATTCCAAACTTCTTTTAGCAAATGTGTGAACTAAACTCTCTGAGCTAAAGAGTCTGAGAGTATCTTGATTGGAAAAAACCATGAGAGAAAAGTGTTTCATCTTTACACGCGGTGAGGCCACAAATATGTGAGGTAAACATCATAACTTTGACTGAAGGAGATATTTTGTAAATTTATGTAAAACCTGTGAAAAGTAAAAAGAACATGCACACAACTATCAGGAATGACAAATTACTTAGGTAAACCACCACATTGCCAAAAAGCTTGTGTAACCTGGAATTAAACCTTAGGCACCCCCTCCGAGCCTTTCATTGATATCCAATTTTATTAATAAAGCTCCATAAAAAGCCAGCTCAAGATGATTACACACCTTGGTGACCGTAGGAAGCAAGGAGCCTAACTCTCAGATGAGGACACCCCAAGTTCGGGAAAAGAAGCAACCCTACCACAAACATGATGAAAATCCACAAATTGTCACAAAGTGACCCAGAATTCAAGAACTCAAATGAAAGCAACTAAAAAAGATCAGGAAACACAAGAACCCCAAAGACGAGTCAAAGCAGCTCCAAGAGCTCCAAGATAGGGAAACACAAGAACCCCAAATATGAAAAAGCGGATATGAAAGGCTCAAGTTTCTAAGCAACAATAACAAAGAAGAAACAAGGAAAAGTCCAGAGCCGAAAGGCAAATCCACTCGTAAGGACGGGAAGGCAAATCCATGGTCCCTGTGACATTCATCATACCCAATGGTCCCATTATAAGCCTCAAAGACTTCCGACTTGATCCCCAGAAGCTTCCGAATCATATTGTATTTTCTTGCATTCCATTCAGGACGGGTTTCGGTCCACATAGGCATCCAAATCATTTACATTTCTTGCATTGCATTAAGGATGAGTTTCGGTCCCCAAAAGCATTTGTATCATATACATTTATTGCATTGCATTAAGGATGGATTTTGGTCCTCAGAAGCATCCGAATCATATTGTATTTTTCTTCCACTTCATTCAAGACGGGTTTCGGTCCCCTGAAGCATCCAAATCATATTGCATTTTATTACACTTCATTCAGGACGGGTTTCAGTCCCCAAATGCATCCGAGTCATATCTCATTTTGTACATTTCATCCGGGATGAGTTTCTGTCTCCATAGGTATCCGAATCATATCACATGACATATTTTGCATATATGATATGTTCCGACCCCTAGAAGCACCTGGATACACTATGCTTTGCTTGCATTTTCTCACTTGGATAGGTCTAGGCCCCTAGAAGTGCCTTGGTACAATGACATGCTTCTCATTTAGGTTGCCAGCACCATTGAATAGCTCGGCAAGCTCAGATTTCTTTTTCGAGGTTGCCAACATCTTTTTGAACAGAAAAAGGGACTAGCAAGGTGAGACAAGGTTTCTAAATATTTTGGGTATTTATCGAGCGTCAACTTGACTTTTCACTGACATTCCAAAATCAAGTTGATAGAGGGCAATCTGTTATCCCCACAATTTTTACCCTTATTTAAATGTGAATGAGGTTTTTCGAGGGTCGGCGCATGGCTAAGGGTAAAATTGTTATTTTTCTTCCAATGAATACTTCTTCTGTTTTGAAGAAAATAAGGGCTTCAAGCTGGTAAGGTATGGATTGTAATACCGTGAAAACTGAGACAGGTGGTATGTTTGACCGTAAATCATATTAGCATAGTGGTAGAGTAGACACTCATAGAGGTTAATGGTTTGAGGCTAACGACAAGCAACATTTTTGTAGCTTTTGTTTTCTATTCAATTATTTTTTCTTGTCTTTCCGTGTTCTTGTTTTCTTTTCTCCTCTTTTAATTATTCTTAATATAAAATCAAATCTGTTAATGTTCTATTTTTGATAGTGACTTATTCTTTTTTCCCTCTTCTATTTATTTGCATGAATATTGAGGAGGGAACAACATTTTGTTATTAGCTACATTACCTCTTTCTTTTAGGTTTTCTTTTTTCTCCACATTCTTATCACTTATTTCCCTTTTAAATAGCTTGTTTGATCATTTTCAAAAAAAAAATCAATTTCATTTAAAAATAAAACGAGAATATTGAAAGACAAAACCATGAAAAAAAAACAAAAAACATTATTGTTAGCATTTGGTTATTTACCCTTTGTAATTTCTTTATTTGCTCTTTCTTCTTCACATTCTTATATTTTTTCTTTTGAAATTTTAGCTCTTCCTTTTAACGTGACTTCCAAACAAAAAAGTCACAATAAAAGAAGTGCATTAATAAGTTAAGATTTAGATGACTCATCCCTCTTTTAGTTTTCATGTTTATCTCTTGTTTTTTTTTCTTTCCAACTTATTTCAAAATAAAAATACAAACAAAACTGGATCCCTCTTATTTTTGCTAGTAGTTTATTTTGCATCAGAAAATAAAACAATCTTTTGAAATTCATTGTTCTTTTACCTATGATCGTTCAAAGCAAATGTAAAAAATTGAAAGAATGAAATTCCAAGAATAGGATATGACCTCATTTGGTTGTTATAATAGAAATACTTGGAATTTAATGTTTCTTTTGTTTGGTTGCGAGAATAATGGAGATAATCACTTAGGAATTAGGATAAATTATAGTTATGAATCTATTATTGATAAATAACATTATTATTATTATTATTATCATTTTAACTGTATAGATTAACTTGAAAATTTGTCAAAATATATTTGATAAAATAATTGACAAAGTTTATTTTCATAGTTATAAGAACCCAAAGTAATAAGTCAATAAATTTATTTGAAAATTTTCTATTTAAATTTTATGGATAATATATAATTTTGTCATGAATATAAACTTGTAATTATTCACTATGGAGAACTAAAAAGAAACATTAAACAAATAACTAGTTCTTTTAATAAGTAAAAACAAGTACATATATATTCGCTTATAATCAATAATTTCATTATTAGAATTTTTTTTCAAATTTAAATCTATTACCTTATTTAGTTTTGGTATTAATTAAAATATCTCATATATTTTACATTATATTTTAATATATGGTATATAATAATATTTTATTTCAATATATAACATCAAATATATGTGCCCATAACTAAATCATCATTTCTTTACTTTTTCAAATATATATAAATAATATATTTATAAATTAATATATTCATTATTAATTAATAATAAATGATATATGAATAAAAATAATAAATAAATACCAAAATATTTATGAGGGAGATAGAACGAGAAGAAAGGAAAGACTAGATATGTAAGAAAGAAAGAGAAAACTAATTACCTAGATGATGGAAGTTACCGGGAATTCACTTAGAATAACAATTCCTAACTAATTTGTAGCGAATAAAAATCCCAGTGAGTTGCCTTCCATTCCAGGAATTGCTATTCTATGTCCTTCTACCAAACAACCCATTACTTCATCACTGCCACTACATTCATAATACGGGAAGAAAAACCCTCACATCACCCACTCAAATTATTCATAGAAAGCCCGTGGTTATCACCATGGTACCACAAATACCATTCTTTATCATTGTTCAGTACGTACATCTTTATTTCATTCATTGTGGTCCGCCAGCCTCAATTTCCTTGTCATCTGAACCCGATACTTTGAAATTCATTCTATCGTCAATACTATTATCAGCCTCTTAGTGATTTGTCCTTGTGTTCACTCTCCTGTTGCTAGCATTGAAATTCCTTGCCACCCGTAATTTGTCATCATCATCATCATCATCATCATCATCATCATCATCATCATCATCATCATCATCATCATCATCATCATCATCATCATCATCATCATCATATGCTCTTACCGATATCACAACCAGCGTTTCCATGCTGCTCTGCGCGACCATCAATGACCAGCAACGAGTAAGCCATGCTTAAACTTTAACCCCCGACCTTTGCAGCAACTGTGCACCTTGCACAAGTCACCGATTGCACCACCACGATTCTTTACTTATTCTATCATTGATGATCCCTCATCCTTCTCGCATGGTTAGCACCACGGGTTGATGGCTGATGAGGAGGGTAACACCGATCAGAATAAGGACCGCGCCGGCGAGTCAAGCCACACACAAGGACCAATGGTGCTTTCTGCAGAAAGAGTGGAGAAAGCCATCGTATACACACCATCACCGTCCTCATTGAACAACGACATCTATGGTCTGCGACAGGTTGTTTCCGAATCCTGGTTACTACGACTGTTACGCTCTATCCTCGAAGATGAGTATCGATTATCCAAGTTATTTTCTTCTCATTCATATAATATATTTTATTGATAAAAAAAGAAGATAGTTTGTTGCTCATGTGGATAAAGGTTTGGTATCTTAGTTAGTGGTTTTACGAATTAGGATTTGATTAGTAGGTAGTGGTTGAGATTTATTGTATCGATTAGATATCATATTAATGTGTATATATAAATTTTCTCTTAGGTTATTTTCTACGTTTTAATTCAATTCTAGGGTATATTGGTAGGATTCTTTAATTTCTTTATTTTTCCTTTCTTTTTGTTTTTCTTACTAATAAGTTTCTTTTTTTTCTAGCAACTTTAGAGTATTTTTTGTAATACCCCAGTTTTCACCTAACTTACTAATCCATTTATGTTCAATCTTTCCACGGAATTTACTTGTAAAACCGAGTTGTTACGCCACGCTTACATAAGCAAGTGCTGAGGCTAATTACCATTCCTTATAACAAAACGACTTTTTTCATTTAACTCCAAAATATTTTACAAAGTGTATTATATAATCATGACGCCCGGCCTGCGGGCCCGGTCACTATTTCAGTCATGCTTCTTTTCTGACATTAGCTACCGTCTGGCGCCCACCAAATACGCCCGGTCATATACCCTATCTCAACCGGTCGTTCATATGAATGAACCCGCCTAATCCTTCTACATAACTACTGTTTCTTCCGAGACAA
The DNA here is from genome assembly GCA_023374045.1 of Limonium bicolor. Taxonomy (NCBI): domain Eukaryota; kingdom Viridiplantae; phylum Streptophyta; class Magnoliopsida; order Caryophyllales; family Plumbaginaceae; genus Limonium; species Limonium bicolor. The sequence goes on along the minus strand of CM041779.1, from coordinate 70,395,659 downwards.
GCCTCAGAAAACCCCTAATTACATTACTAAGTTACACTATGTGGACGCGTCCCATCCCAAAGACAAGCCTTCCTCATTCATTCACATGCAACCATAAAACACAAACAACACACAAGAAGGGGTTGCAGCAAAGTCTGTGAAACTGAGTAAATAATTGCTTCATCCTGTAAAATACATTTTATTTGAAAACAGTTAATAAAAAATGCAGTAGACATCAACAAACTAGTTCAGCCCGGTGCAGTCTTAGTTTGCCGGTCTGAACCACCTCTCCATAACAATTAGTTGATAAAACACCATTCCACCGTATCACACTTACCATGCACCACCAAACTTTTATAAGTATCAACAATTCTCACCACCATACGCAAATACTCATTTTATCGTGCAAGGGTTTAACCAATACCACAATACACAAGCATTCGTTGGCCCACCGGTCCGAAGACAAAGGTTTTGGCCCTCGGCAACCACACCACCACAGAACAATAGCACATGTGGCCCAGTGTCCGCAAGACCAAGACATACCGAATAAGCGACATGGCCACACCGGCTTGGATTGGCCATACCGTCACTCTAGACCCTCAGCCCTCGGTTTAGCTCAATACTCCTCACCCTATTTTTTAAGTGTGCAGTCCCCCTATAGATCTTCAGCCCATAGAGTAGATCATAAAGGCTTAACCGCAATACATCGGTAGCGGCGCATAATCAGTGTAAGAATTTGCTTACCAACCATAGCGAGCATCCCCTTGTATGGCACAAAATCAATATGTTCATAAAAACTATCATTACGTTTGCTCTCAACATAAAACCACCCCTTTCATACGAAAACAGAGTTTACACAAGATAGATGACATTTCGTGCCTTCTCCAAGTTACCACAACCTTTACCACCGAATAAATAAACCCCACCAAAGAAAACCATTGATTCCACATATAAGATTCACACACGCATGATGAACACAACTATTTACCTGTTCTTTACTTCTACTAACTCAAGCTTGTGACTGGTAAACACAAGGCACTCCTTCCTCAAAACTCCCCCTTGATCGACTATTCTTGCTCCTCTTTCTTCTTCCTTAATCACTCTCGATCTCACTTCTATTTAGTTCTGCGTAACTTCCACGGTTTCCAACCGTTAACCAAAAATACAGGTTTAGAGTTTATATAGAGCTTGGAATCTAACACTTACGACACATCTACGATGATAAAAGGATTACTTCATTCTAAAGAAAGGTATAGACGGTTCTTACTTAGCTAGGCAATTACACATGTCATGCTAATCTTGGCCGTACTATTTCCTGGACACATGATACAAGTCTATTGGCTAACAATAAGGTGATCAATAGAAAAATGACACCTAACCTTGGGTGGTGCTACAGCTAGGTCCCTCTACGAGTTTGCCTTTCACTCTCTTGGTCTGCACCCGGGTGGTCCTCTAAATTCCTTGCCACTCGCCCAGTCATCTTATTTATTTTTACTCTCATAGCCACCCGGTCACAATTGCCGGATGATAAACACTAGCCGGCCAGTCATAATTACAAGTACCGAGCGATAAAACACCACTTACCAACTTATTCCTCATTAGTCACTATACAAGTATTTGGGGTATTTCATTTTTTTTCTGAATTAGGATTCCTTCACCTACATATATAATGAATACATTCAATCACAAAAATATAGTTCTATCTCTCTCGATGAATCATAGGATAAAAGGAATTAAGAAACACCTACCTTAAAGTTTATAGTAGTAAAGGAAAAGTAATTTCTATGGGTAGTGAAGGAATATGAACCCTTAAAAATTTCATATCAAGTGCCCGAACCCGTTACTCTAAAAACAATATCAACATTTTGATTCCAAGTTTAAAAGGTTAAAACTTAGGTGGCAACTCTAACTAGGTTTGTGGGCCAGTTGGAATAATTGAACTTTAATTTTATAGTTTCATTTTAATTATGCTAATTGAAAATTGAACATCGAAGCCTTAAACTAACACTTAAGGGTTCCAAACCGATGCACACAAAGTGTTATAACTGTGACAAGATAGGCCACATGACGAAAGATTGCTAGGCCAAAAAGAAGGGTGTGGAGAGTAAAATGCTACTTCTAAAAGCAACGATGAATGGGATGTCGAGGCCCACTTTGCCGTAGATGAAACAAAACTAGCTCTCGGTAACAACACCAATTCAAATTGACTATCACGATGAGTGGATTATTGACTCACATTGTTCTAATCATATGACAGGTAAAGATAAGTTAGAGAGTTTGACAAACTACAAGGGAAACCGAGTCGCGGTGACAACCAGCAACTCAAAATTGCTGATAACTCACGTCGGTAATTGTAGTGTCCCTTAATCTGGTGATGTTGAGATGGTATTTCAAAATGTCTACCATGTTCCTGGTATGAAGAAAAATCTCCTTTCATTATCACAATTAACATCGGCAGGTCACTTGATCCTGTTCGGACTAGATGATGTGAAGGTATATCGAAACCTTGAGGTCATTGAAAAGCCTATAATGAAGAGGAAGAAGGTAGAGGTGATCTAGGTGATGTCGGCAGAGGCTACATACATAGAAAAGACAAGAAGGAATGAGACAACAAACTTGTGGCACCTGCGGCTAGGCCATGTCAGCTACTCCAAGTTAGACGTGCTGATGAAGAGGCTGATGTTAAAGAGACTTCATAGGCTTGTGGTAAAGACCAATAATATATATGGAGGTTGTCTGTATGGAAAAACACACCGACTACCATACAAAGAATTAGTTTAAAAGCAAATGAGCCAGGTGAGGGGTTAGTTCACTCTAACGTGTTTGGTCCGATCAAGCAAACTTCCATCAGTGGGATGAAGTATATGGTCACCTTCATTGATGATACTTTGAGGTATGTGTGGATCTACTTCATGAAATAAAAGTCTCAAGTCTTTGAAAAGTTTAAAGAGTTCAAGAAGATAATCGAGTTAGAGGTTGGTAAATGGATTTGTTGTCTACGCACAGATTACAAAGGAGAGTACACCTCAAATGAGTACTTAAGCTTTCTGAAGGCCTACAAAATATGACACTAGTTTACCTGTCCAAACACTCCACAACAAAATGGTATAGCAGAAAGAAAGAACATGCACCTGGCAGGATATGTCGAAGCATGATCTATGTGAAAAATGTTATGGGAAGATTTTAGGTAGAGGTGATGAATTCTGCAGTCTTTGTGATCAATAGGCTTCCTCGACAAAGGTTAGACTTTTTATCACCAATTGAAAAATTGTGGAAGATAAAACCGACGTCGGTCATCTTAGAGTGTTCGGATGTGTATGCTATGTATTATTTGTACCTGATCACTTACGTAGCAAGATGGAAAAGAAGGCCATCAGGTGTATCTTTGTAGGATACGACAACCAGAGGACAGGATGAAGGTGCTGTGATCTATCAACTAGAAAGTGCTAAATTTCTCGAAATGTGGTATTTGATGAGTCTTTGTCATGGTGGTGTTCAGATAGTGAAGTGTTACCTAGGGATGAGTTGCAAGACCCACCGAAGACAGATGAACTTGAAGATGGTGGTACTAAAGAAGGCTTAGATCAAAACCCTGGAAAGCCAGTATTCACCAACCTCAAGATAAAGAAGGTGATTCTAAAGATGTGACATCACCCAAAAGATCAAGTGAGATCAAATCCCAAGTATGCACACATGGCCATTGCTGAAGAAGTAGATGTGAAAAAACCATAGACGTTTGAGGAAGCATCCAAAGATCCAGTTGATCAAAGAAATGGAAGAGGAAGTGGTTGCACTAGAGCGTAATCAAACATGGGAGCTAGTATCCAAGCCAAGAGAAGTGAAGTCAATCTCTTGTAAGTGGGTGTACAAGTTAAACGTAACACAGATGGGTCAATCAAAAGGTATAAAGCTCGCCTAGTAGATCATGGATTTTCTCAACAATATGGGTTGGACTATGATGAGACATTTAGTCTAGTTGCAAAACTTACTACAATGAGAGTTCTATTAGCACTAGCAGCCAGTAAAAATTGAAACTTGTGGCAAATGTATGTGAAGAATGCTTTCTTGCATGGAGAGTTAGATCGAGCAATCTATATGAACCAACCAGAAGGATTTTAGAGTTAAGATCATCTTGAGTATGTGTGGAAACTTAGGAAGGCACTTTATGACCTAAAATAAGCACCAAGGGTGTGGTATTATAAGATTGTTGAATTTCTTACTCACAATGGCTATTCAATGATGTTTGCAAATTCAAGCTTGTTTGTCAAAGCAAAATAAGGGAAACTAGATATTGTGCTAGTGCATGCGGATGATTTGATCATCACTGGTGATGGTCAAAGTAAAGTTTCTTAGACTAGAGAAAATCTATCAGTTCAGTTTTAGATTTAAGAACTTGGACAACTGAAGCACTTTCTTGGTCTCGAGATTGATCGCACCAAAAGGAATATGTCTTCATCAACTGAAGTGTTCCAAAAATTTGCTGAAAATGGTTGGAATGCTCAACAACAAGCCAATCTTAACTCCAATAGAGCCTAATGCTAGAATATGTGCTCATGAAGGGAAATATTTGGAAGATGCCACGATTTATAGACAACTTGTGGGTACTTTATAAACTTAACCTTAACACAACCTGATATCTCATTTGCAATCGGTGTGTTAAGTCGTTATATGCAAAATCCAAAGAAACCTCACTTGGAAGCAGCTCGATGAGTTCTAAGATACATGAAGAGTACACTAGGACATGGTGTAACACCCCTGCCACTAATCCAGTCGTTATCTCCTAATCTGTCACAATACACAATCACAGCAGCGGAATTCTTACTCCAACGGGGGGTAATACAATGCCGTTATTCACCCACGTGACTGACAAGACCAAATACAAATACAATATCGGTTTGATGAACAAGTATACCGAGTACTTTATATCAAACGATACATTTCATTCCTTATTCAAATCAAATACATATACAACCTCAATTCCATTCTATACCGAGTCTCTACAATTCTCAAACTTGTTGACAACATTTCGGTCTTGCAGTACAACTTTACAAACAAATACAACATCCTTAATCAACTACCCAAGCTTATGAGCAACCTCGTCCTACACTCAAACGGTATTCGGTTCCAAGGTACCTGTAAATAAAATGGTGCCCCTAGGGGCTCAGCAAATTGCTGGTATGAAATTCGCATACCCCGCGTGCTAACGGGGGTACGCCGACTACTTTGTCGAGAACATGGAATTCATTTTAATTCAATAATCATGCTCACATTCAAGGTATTTAACCAAGGAATACAATAACAACTAACACAACAAGATTGTTAGTTAGTATTAACTTACTCTTAAGCCTTGAGGGTTTTACCTCACTAATGCCTTAGTCACTTTATTTGTTATTCTCCCATTCTCTTGGGATACTCATACTCGATCTCTCTCAGGTTCATAGATACTACAAGTCTCCATCTAGATTCTCCATTCTCAATTCTCCACTCTCAATACTCAATTCTTAATTCTTAATTTCCATACTTAAATCTCAATTCTCAATTTGATACTTAATTCTCAATTCTCAATTTCATACTCAACTGGATATCTTTTAAGTCATTACCCATGACCTCCGGGCAGAGTCATACACAAAACTCACCACCGGCTTACAAATACTCGCCTTACTTCCCCGGCTACGACCCTACACCAGGTCTAGCATAGTGGGAAGGGTCGACTATCAATCAGAACTATACACTTAGCTCCTCAAATTCACAATATCCGTTTCTCTACCAGACTACTCAAATTCCCAAAACTCTTCTCTCGGAGTTATTTCACAATCTCATAGATTATCCTAGAAGTATCTCTCTCGATAACATCTATTTGCTTAGGGAAATTTCTCAATATTTAGTATTCTCAGATTTAAGGGTTCCCCAACGTTTTGAATACTTTTATGTTCGGGACATTTTCTCATACTAGGTCGGATCCTCATATTGTAGGTCAACTATTTTCTAAGGGAGTTTGGTGGTCCCTTATCATTTCTTTACTTCTCTCAAAGGTTCATATCTTTGAAGTATCATTGTCCTCTAATAGAGGTTCATTATTTCGTTCCACTATTATTTGTTCCGTGGATTATTTCAATTCGGTTCTCTAACCAATATCGGGACTTTACTAATCCCGTACAACTCTCTCACATTCTAGTGAGTTCATAGGTTTGCGTTATCGTTATTCTTGATCCGATAGTTTCGTGTGCTTCAACGTTTCATTAATTCGAGAAACGAATCTTTCTACGAGTCACTAACCAAGCAATTCTCACTACGAGTCGATCTATATCACTAAGTTAGACCACTCATTCATACAAGGGTGGTTAGTTCATACATCATGCAGCAAGACATACATATCAAATGCAATAAATCATTTTCATGCTTTTATCTTGATTAGGTCGGCATACAAGCACATAGCACACAAATCAGTGTAATCCGGTTAGCATACAGGGCATGAGAAAATCATACCTTTCACCATGGTTTAACTTTACCGGGTCACCTCACATTGCTCGGTTCACACCACTGATAACATTCCAAATGTTCTTATTAACATGAAAGTGTTACGGTATGTAAATAACTACTACTCCCGTACTTACCTCGTTGTCCCGTTAATCTTAGGTTTATTCAAGTGTGCTTAAGTTTACAACTTCTCATTCACTTCTCTCACTCATTTACTTAGGTTCTAGATGCATATTTTTCTTACCATCATTAATCTACCAATGGTTTACTACTAATGCCATTTTTTATTTTTTTTGTTTGACCCTACCGACCTTGCCAGGGTCGGTCCCAAGGTCAGTCGAAGTCAGTAGGTTACGGGTTTACAAAATTTCAGTCCTACCGACCTACCAAGGTCGGTCCTAAGGTCGGTTGAAGTCAGAAGACTCCTGCATTTGAAAATTTTAGCTCAACCGACCTTACCAAGCTCGGTCCTAAGGTCGGCCGAAGTCAGAAGACTCCGGGTTTGCAAATTTCAGGCCGATCGACCCTTCCAAGGTCGGTCCTAAGGTCGGTCGAGCCTAGTACCCATTTTAACTACTCACTTTGAACTCCAAATTCACCTCAATTCTTACCTAATCCTTTCCTAATCATTCCACATGTTTCCTAACATGTTTTAGCACCCTAAATCCCTTGGTCAAATTCTCTACCCAATTCTTGTTCAACTCTACAACTTAAATCCTAATTTTTGCACTTATGCACTCTAGTGCATTTCCAAACCGCTCTTAATGGTTTACACCTTGCCCTCAAGCATTTTGACCAGTCTAAATCTTTCCTAACCATTTACATTCCATTACACAAGTTCACCCTCCATTTCCAAGGTCATGTTCACTAAGTCTTTTCCTAGAATTCATTGCACTACAACACTCATTTGCTACAGATTTTTACCCTTCCTTTTCCAACTCTTATATCCACATTCAAGGGTGGCTAACTAACCCAAATAAATCTCTTACAACACCTAGTTAATTCCCTAGGTTGTTCTCTCCCATAACAACACCTAAAACACTTTATTTCTACTAAAATTTCGCCATAACTTCCCCACAATACTAACATTGCCCAAAGCATCATTTTTCACCTAAATCCATTCACAACTAACCACACCCATAGAGGGTCCTACCAGCACACGATATTCATTCAAAATCCACAAGTCAACAATATAAGCTCAATCTCAAACCACTAGCTCCAAGGCCCTTGATTCAAACAACAATCCACGAATCAATTTAACAACCAACTCTCACTAACTACCAAACAAATTCTTAGCTCAAGTTTGGTTCATTCATTTAATTTTCCCATCCCAAATCCTACAACATTAAAGGTAGGCATCAAGGTAGTTTAGTTACCTTCAATTCACAAATTCTTCTTGGCATTTCTCTTCTCCTTTTCTCCACTCCTCTTGATGCAAAATCCGTCAATGGCATTGCCATTACCCAAACTCTAGACCAACACCCAAATGGGGAATTAGGCACTAAATCTATTCACCTAGTCTTATTAATCAACTAGAACACAAGGGAAGGTGCTTAAGGCACAAAGGTGGAGAATTACCTTGAAACCCTAAAATGGGGTTTTGGTCAAGAATCAAGGAGGAGCTCCCAATCCACCATTGGAGACTTGGAGAATAGCTCAAACAAGGAAAGAACAAGGTATCAAAAGGGGTGAAAATCGGCCAAGACAAGGGATGAAGAAAATGAGTTTTTCCTTTGGAACTGTTTACCTTAGAAGAGAGGAGACTCCAAGCTTCAAGAACATGTGGTTTTCTCTTCCAATGGCCAACACCCATGGAGGTTAACTTCCTCCATTTGATATTTTGAAGAGGTAGAAGTGTAGCTCTTGATGAGGGGAAGACGAATATGTAATTTTTTCTTGATTTGGAGCATGGAGCTAGCTTGTATAAAGGAGAAAATGGCAAGAAGCCATTGAAGGCTGCTTCAAAAATCGTCCAGGGAGGGGAAGAAGAGAGCTGCCGGCTGGGGAAGAAGAAAAGGAAAGAGAGGGAGAAGAGGGAAATGAGGGAGGAGAGAGAGAAAAGTACTTTTGTACTTACTTTCCACTTTTTACTTTTGTTTTTGTTTCTTCTTTAACTAATGGGGTCAAATGAGTCAACATGGAGGGTTGAGTCATATAAAAACCGTCCCACTATATTTGTTGGGGGAGGGGCATTTTCGTCTTTTACAAGAAATGCTCGTTAATTACCTGTTTTAGCACTATTCACCAACTGGGCCCGTTTTCCGGATTTTTATTGTTTCCTTAATTTTAATGGTTCTTAAGCTTCCATTAACGTTTAACTATATTTATATAGTCAACTATAATTTTTACAGGTCTGTTTGACCACTTAAAGTCACGTTTCGGGTTTCCTCGAAAAACGTGCTTTAAGACTCCGTTAGCGTTTTAATCTATTATTTGGATCCGCTTTCTTCAGGAATTGTTCCCGTATATTATTTAGGCGTAATTAAGCCCTAAGAATTCATCTAGGACTCTAACCGAGTTCATATACTTCCTATGGTTGCGTAACACTCGGTTTTACAATTTATGCTTTTTAAGCGTTTCCTCTTTTCTTTGGCTTTATTTTCTTCACCAATTTTCTTTAAGCACTATTAGGCCCTTAAATACCATACAAGAATTATTTAATCACCATTTTTAAGTTTGGGGTATTTCACATGGTATACTCTATAAGAGTGGTGAAGACTGGGAGCTAGTTGGCTATTATGATGCTGACTATGCAGGTGATCCAGACACTCGACGTTCGATCACAAGCTATGTATTTATGCTTGGATCCGGAGCAGTGTGTTGGTGTAGCAAAAGACAACCAACCGTGTCTTTGTCAACTACTGAAGCGGAGTACCGAGCGTCAGCTATGGCCGCTCAAGAAAGCACTTGGTTAATAGGACTTGTATCAGCCAACCAATTAAAAACGTCATGCTATATTGTGACAATTTGTCAGCCATACGGTTAGCGAAGAATCCAGTCTTCTATGGTAGAACCAAGCACATAGAGGTGCACTATCATTTCCTCAGGGAGAAGTCTAGCAGGAAGAGATTCAGTTGAAGTACATTAAAACTAGAACCAAGCTGCAGATCTGTTCACTAAAAGCTTGAGTGGCAACAAACTCGAAAATTTCTATAATCATCTAGGAATAATAAAAAGAGATGAAGCTGGTGTTGAGAGGAATTGTTAAAGAAAAATAACACAAACTTCACCAACTTCATCTAGAAGAGTGGGGCGCCATTTTTGAATAACTAGCAACCATGTCTAAAATATGTGGAATATGTAGTTGATGTAGTAGATTTTTCTAGCCTCAGTTTTTGACCAACATAGTTTCACTAATCTAGTTTGTTATAAATAGGCTTGTAATATGATGAATGAAATCATCCCTTCTCAATCCAAACACTTGCCTTCTTTTTAGTAGCTTAATTCAACACAACCCTGCATTGCAAGCACAAGCTATCACCAATAGGATGATGTCCTTTTCAAATAGTATGTCACGGGTATTCAGTCTTCCGAACATCATCAGCCAAACTCTTATTTCTTCCGCCTACAAGTATAGCCGTCAGTCGACCCACAATCAAAATCGAGAAAACCAAAACCATGAGTCCAAAGATCAAGACTATTTTTTTCACAGCAACATATCGCTTAAGATGTGCCAATAACGAACAGGGTTACTCTTAGGTTTGAGGAAGCTGAAAAGAGACACTAAGGGTGCGTTCTCGTCACCTTCAAAGCAGCAAAAGCTGCGAAAAATAATCTACCTATGGTCATCCAATCCCGTTTATCACGTAGCCATTTGTTAACTTTAAACCCAATCAAAAGCTGCCATCTGTTTCCACTTTTGTTCAAAAACAGATTAAGGTGCTGATCGGAGGAGCGAACGCACCCTAAGGCTCTGTTCGACATGGCTGATTTACAACTGGTTTAATCTGATTGTTTTGCAGCTGTTTTGTATATGACAGTATATTATTGGAATAGAATATAAAATCCACTTGGGACCCATACAAGACCCACCCAATTATACCACAAATATGCTATACGCAAACAGAGCCTAAGTCGAAAGCTAATCTAAAACAATATCAAGGAGCAAATTGGCGGACAGGGTTCAGAATCTTGAGTTTACTTCAGAAAAATCTCCGCATCTTCTGAAAATTACCATTTCAAATTCCTGAAGCTTGAAATAATCAGGTTTCATATAAGAATATATAAGAAAAATCATTACTAATTAACTGACCACACTCCCACCCAAGGGAAAGGCATGTAAAAACGATCATTCCCACTCCAATTTACCAAGAGAGGGAATCAAAATCTCATTCTTATTCAATCATAACAAACATAACAATATTGCACAAGAAAAAGGCAAAATCACCGCCACCTGCATAAATAATATTACATACATAACAGACCAGTACAAACACATCAAAACATGTGGTAGAGCCATAACAAATTCACTTCATTTTCAATCTTTAACATTCCCTAGAAGTGTGAAGGAACGACCTTGTAGGCCTTCATACGACCTTGTAGGCCTTCATCTTATCTATCCAAGAAACAAGAGCGTTTCGGTGTTTCTAAACCCCAAGAATCCATGCTCCTTGCTCTTGTTCATGTTGTCCAGCACACCCTCCTGCGATAACACCGTGTCCACATACCCCCAAGTTGCTACCTCCTCCAGCTTTGTCTCCAGCAACCCATTCTCCCTCACAATGTCCTCCCACACTTTACCCTTATTCTTCATCTTCTCTGCCAGCACGATCCTTTCCCCCTCAAACACCGGCTCCACTCCAAACTGCTCCGCCAATACCTTCCACATCTGCTTCCACCTGAAGACATCACCGTTGCTGCAGTTGAAAGCTTCGTTCTTCGCGTACGGGTCCACTGCTGCCCATATCTGGTGTTCGGCGACAAGGTCAGCGTCCGAGGCTGTTGTGTAGGACTCCCAAGCTGCTTTGCTGCCAGGGAACTTCAGTGGGACTCCCTCGTACTTGCAGATTGCAGCATAGGCACAGAGTACCTGTAGAAAATAAGGAATTGTGTGCTCAGTCCATTTTATTTCCGAGCATTAAGTCAAGCAAGCAAGGAATTAAAAAATGCATCATGATGTATTTTGCAAAGATCAGTTAGACATCATTACGGCCAGAAGATGAGTAGACCAGCCACATCAAACAAAAATTAACACTAGATTATAGGTTGTTTGGTGAGAACGTTAGTAAGAGTGATATCCTATTATGCAGGTGAAACAGATAGAGAGAATCAATGGACTATTGCCTTATTCGGTATATCAGGTTGGCAAGCAAGCAAATATCACACAGAAATGAGGTTGACTTGCTCCACAAAGGCCACATCTAACCTGCCAATAGCCACTCAGATGGGTCGATTGCGTTTCCTAAATGGACAACATACTCCATAATGCTACTAGTAGAACAGAATCTGGTAAGACTACAAATTGTGTATTTGAATGCATCAGGCAGAAGATTTGTTACTTTTGTACTGTATCCATACCGGTTCTAAATTGCAATATGCTGAAACAGAGTTCATACTAAGATGTTCTACAATCATGCGTAATATTTCAATCCAGAGCATACCAGTAATCACCTAATTTGATTAATTGGTACTAGTAGAAAACTCAGACATCACTAAATATTCAATAGGACTCACAATAAATGCAAGGTTAATTCAAATACAAGAACCTGCATCAGCATTCATCAATCATCACCATAAATCCCAGAGTCAAAGAAGTTTAGGATTTCCCTTACCTATGATGTTCATCAAGCTAATCGGCGAAAACCCAAAGATGGTAGCCGGCCGATGAACAGACCAAGTCAAACCTTCCTTCTTCGCAACTTCCTCCAACAACACATCCTCCAACGAATAATAAAAATTCGGCGCATCAAGACGGGGCAGATCCTCCAAAAACGGTGGCTCATGCGCCGCCGGGATCTTATCTCCAAACCCGCCAGTGTAGTGATTAAGCCCAGTCTGGATACACACGTGTTTCAGATTAGGTGCGTTTGGGATAACTGCCTTCAACACGTTCCTCAGCATCCTCCCATTCACTCCGCAGTTCTCTCGCGGCGATGATCCCTTGTCCGTCCACGTCACGTAGAAGATGTGGGTGACTTCCGCGGCGAGTGGGGATAGCTTCGTGACAGCGTCGTTCTCGTCCGAGACATCGCACTGGATGTACTCGATCGGGTGGTCCGCGTTCCATGACGGTCGTGGGCGGCGCGCGACGCCATAGACCTTCCACGGACCGCCTGGGGTGTCAGAGAGTGGGAGGATCTCGGAGAGGCTGTTGCCGACTATTCCTGTTGTGCCGACTATCAAACCTACGCTTTGGTAGGTTTTGGGTGCAGTATCATCGTCGTCGAGCTTCTTCTGCAATCATGAGAACAAAGGAGTGAGTGAGTTTAATAAAAAAGTAAGATCCATTAGGTAGAAAAAGAGGGAGGAATGGAAGTTTCTTGCCTTGGCAGCACCAATTGCTCCAGCCCACCACCAGCTCATGGTTGTTCGTAGTGGTGATTATGCTTGACCGGAGAGGAAGCGTGTAAGAGATTGGTTGAAAGGGGTCGATAGCGCTACCGGGATTGATTGATGAGAAATGGTTCGATCTGGTTAAGGGAGGAAGGGCTGGTAGAGGAGAGAAGGGTAGTTAGTAAAATTCAGACAATCGACAGTTGAATAAAGGAGAGACCAAATCTTACAAGACTATTGATTTGCGCAAGGAGCTGGCGCGAAGGTCTGGTAAAAACTAAGTACTATCGAACTCAGGTAGCGTGAATGGGTAGACGATGAACGGATCACGGATGATCTCAAGAGGAGAAAAACGTTTTTTTTTATTGATTCGGACAATCTGGAGGGGAAGATTGTAGCCTTGGTATCACCTTACAAGAATACGTCGACATGACACCGAGTCACGTTTGTGGATCAACCGGCAGGGGTCGGAGCCAGCTGGGTTAAGCTGTGGCTCCGACTTGAATATGGTCCAGAAAAGGATTTTTTTAAGGGGTGGCCCAGCAAGGGATACTATAGAAATATAGAGGACAGGTTTTTTTTTTTTTGAAAGATCAACACTTAAACTTCATTAATACAAACCTCGAATCCAGTCTGGTATATCCCCAAACCAAGCTCTATCTCCATCTCCATCTCCATCTATCTTCCTACCCTCATTTACCAAAATATGAGCACAAGCATTAAGGTCTCCACCACAAACTGCGCAGATACAAAATCAAGAGAGCTCACTTGCTCAAGAAACCAACCAAAACCTGCTCTACATTGTCCTTCAACCGCACCCCAAAATCATTTACATAATTAACTAGTGAGACAATCCAAATTAAAATAGACCCTTCCTAACCCAAATCCAATTACTACTGAAAGTGTATAGGATAGAGCTCTTGCTTCGGCTTCGAGTGGTGAACAAACTCCTCTCCCGCCTTTAATCGCAACCTCTATGACCTTTCCATCTTTGCAGCAAAATACCCCCATCCTATAGCGCCATAATTATCCACGCTGGCATCCACTCAACAAACAATGTCCTCTGAGCTGGATGTACCTTTGAGGGGAGGCCTTGTTCTGCAACTGCTCCCTAGCTCTGCTATGGTCAAGTAAGAGTCTACCTGAATCCATCCATGAGATAGACTTGGAGCCTTGGTGTGAGCTACCTGGCAATGAGCATACCAAATCTTCCAGAGCATAAGAACACAAGCAGTAGTGAAAGTTGATGCTCTGATGCAGAATTAAGATACCAGTCAATGAAAGCAGCATCCGTAATCAAATCAGTAGGTATGTTAAGGCCTAATATTTGCCATAACTGTGAAGTGCTATTATAGTGAAGAAAAACATGCAAGAGAGTAAGCATAAATATGTGAATGATTGACCACACCGATATTGAATTATGGACCTAGTTGGAACTATGCCATTCATTAGCCGCCAAGAGAAGACCTTAACTCTCAAGGGAATTTGACATTTCCAAATTCTTTTCATGGCCTGTCCAATATAAGAAGTACTATTACATACATCCCTAGCCATCTTTTATGAAAGAGCAACTGAATATGCTGATTTGACAGTGAAAATCCTTGTAGAGCTATGTTTCCAATACCACGTATCACTTACATTATTAACATCTTAAGGCATATCCATAATCAACTCATCATCAAAGGATTGAAACCACTGCCTGGCCACTCCCTCCCTCAATTTCCTAGTTAAAGGATCAATCAACCAAGAGACATAGCGTTCACGTTTCACTAGATCTGGCATAGACCATTCATATGGCTTCCCCCCATGCTTACCGGTTTTCCAGTGATCAACAATCTTAACTTGCTGCCCATTCCATATATGACAAGCTATTACTTTCTTTACGAGATCAAGACTCCAATACATTGACCTCCACACAAAGCTCGGATTACTACCAAGGTCAGAATCCAACAGAGATCTAAATCTAAAATATCTAGATTTGAAGACTTTAGATACCAACAACTAAGGATATGACAATACTCTCCATGTTTGTTTAGCTAATAATGACTTATTAAGACATTCTATATCCCTGAAACCCAATCCACCAAAACCAATGTCGTTACACAGCTGTGCCCATTTACACCAATGCAGAGACTTACTAACAAAGATCTCCTCCACCAAAACCGTGTTATTAATTGATGAAACTTGCATTTGTATATATGTATATATATCATCGTAATTCCTAGTATTCACATATGTGAAAGTTGCACTGTGGTTGTGTTTCGTGATGAGTATACAGTGTTATAATGCTAATTTGTTAGGTGTAAGACCTATATTAGTGAGACGTAAGGATAATCATGTAATGGTGATTATGAATAGGTGTGAATAGTGACATGAAGTAAAATTAAAAAGTAAAATGATATAAACGATGTAACAAAAGCAATATGGGTTAATGTGTGATTAAAAAGAAGTTGTGGGTGAAAGGAATGAAATGCTAGAAACATAGGTGCAGTTCGGCAATTAGATTAAGAATAGAAAACTATAGGTTAAATTTAATTAAGGATGTAGATGTAGTAGTTTATGGGACTTAAGGTTATAAATGGAATATCAATGGGATTAATGTGGGAAGAATGTAAATATGGGAACCTTTGAGGTTGTTGGGAATTTTAGAGGATTTTGGGGTAAGTTAATGCTTTGATTAATTAAGAGTTATACTATATAGTTGGGTATGGAATTGTAACAATTATAAAGTTTAGGGGTAAATAAGGTGATTACCGAAAGTTGGGGGCTAAATGGAGTTTAAATAGCCTTAGGGCTACTTCGGGATTTTAGAGAAATCATGGGCTAATTTTGATGATTAAATAAATTAAAGAGTATAATATATAGTTTAAATGTTATAATGTAACATTTACCAAACTTTAGGGGTTAATGTGCAAATAACCGAAAGTTAGGAGATGTAAAATAATTTATGATACCTATAGGGGCTGTTCGCAAATTATGAGGATTTTAGGGGTTGGTTTGGTATTTTAGATAATTAGATTGTATAATATAAAGTTTTAAGGATTAAATTTTAAGTTTATGAAATTAAGGTGGGTTAAAGTGTAAATAAAAAAGAGGTGGGTGAACAATCAAATTTGAATAAGCTGAGGGGTTATTCGTGTATATATATATATATGTATGTATATATTATAATGTTTAAGATACCTTATGTTATAAATTAATGAGGTAAATAATAACAAGTATGGAATATGGGGTGGTTTGTAATTAGACAAACATATGAGATGACATAGGAATTTCCGGAAGAATATTGGGCTATTCAGAAATTATATACACATTATATGTATATAATAATGTTTGAAAACCTTAATTTATAATTTAATAAGACTAGAAATGTAATGCTTATAATATATGGGTTAATCTCATAAATAATCAAACTATGAGGGAAGAGATTGTCGTTACCGACAATATATATATATATATATATATATATAGGCTGTTCGGAGAATTTTAAAGTTTGAACATAATGTATATTATAAAGTCTTGGGTGACATAATGAGACATTATATTAAGTATGAAAGAATATTATAAGAGGGGGCTCTATAATAATTTTACCATGTGAACTCGTAACATAGCACGAGGATATAACGTGCATAACGAGCCACATACGAGATTATGCTACTACGAGTGGGAACGTAAATGTAACGACAACCGTATTGTAAATGTTTACAGTGGGGTAATATTATACATGCACGCGAACAGTACGTAAACAATGACGTATAGTTTCAACTATAATATATACGTAATTGTTTGTATATATATATATGTGTGGTGTATAGATAAGCCCGTACACCTACACAAAAATAACTACACGAACCAGTTTGTATAGCGGAATGTTTAAACGTCATGCATACAACGTAACGTTATTTCTGTATGCCTGTAAACCGACAATTACGCAAACAAAACGTGAACGAAACTTCCATGTGATAAGTAATATTACCGTAGCAACAACTACGCACTCGTAAACTATAACGAGTGGCTGAAATCTAAATCCTTAAGGCTAACTACCATCGAGATAAACAAGAGGTCAATTAAGACTTAGACACGGGTTGGAAGTACGGGTTGGTCTAGGTTAGTTAAGTAAATACGAAATACGAATATACGTACTGATATTAGAACAATGTGTATACCAGAGATACGAGCGGGTAGACACGAGCACTGTGAGCGTTAGAGCCTACGCGGGGTTATCACGCGGGCGACAACGGTGTAAGGTATGTTGGATTCTATGGTCTGAACCCCTGATGGATTCTTTGAGTTCAGACATTTGTGTGCTAATTGCTTAAGATGATATGGTTGAAAATGCATGTGCTTATGAAATGTTGTATGTTCGATTATTTAGCGTCTGATTACCGGTGCGCGAACGTCTTCGGCTATGGATATTAATTATTAATCGAATACGATACGAGCAAGGATGGTAACACAATAAAGTCCGACACTGTCTATAATATTCAATTTACCTAACACTTAGAAGAAAGGTTCGGTAATACCAACCTTAGAGCATTGACACAGAACATGAATATAACCTAGATCTCTACTAGGTATGTTAAGACCCTACGGGGCATCGAATAAATAAAAAGGTATTCTCCAATGAACTTACAACTAATAGATGAGTCGGTTAAAATAATTAACTATAGAGAAATGGTGGTTGATGAGGTGGTGTGATATATGTACGGAGAATCCTGGTCTGCATCCGTTCCAGCAGGTTGCGCAGTGTGATCACCAGAGGGGTTCCAGGCATGGAGCCCCTTTTGAGGAATCCAAGTGATCGTCTTAGATCGTTGGCGGGTACCAAAGGTGTTCGATAGTGATGGTCGACGGGTAGGGACACAAATGTAGGTCATTGAGTAGACTGGCACAAGATCAGCGGGGAGCATCGAACGACATCAGATTCGATCTGAGAGACATCATTGGCAAGTGGGACGATTTCGTCCATATAATAAAAAGAATCTAAATACAAACAATGGCAGGTGATTAATGGGAATTGTCATGACTAACGTGACACCCAAAGGGAGGTGATGAGAGTTGGGGGAGCGGGCGCCAGGCGATTAAAAAATTAAAGTTGAGCGATGACGATAGTGAATGATGTGCTGATATGGAGACTATGTTGTATTATTGATTATTAATGGTTTGTTGTGTGATGGTATACTTTGTGTGGTGAACTGTGACGTGTTTACATTCCGCTTTTACACTCTTTTATGTATATTTGTAAACGGAACAATAAGAAAATTAAATAGCATGTTAATCAAGACGGCTAATTAACTCATGTGGCCTAATGACAATTAGGATCATATAGTTCAACATACTCATCCTCGTGCTGAGCCTTTTGGCAACCACATTTTGCAGGTGTACCTTGATTGATGCCGGAGTGCGGGATTGGGTATGGCTTTAAATTTGACTAGACAATATGTGTAAGAGAAATCATGGATATGCCATTGTAATAGATATGTCAATTGATGCCCAGTGTATAATTGAATATTGATAGCTGCTCACTAGTTCTTGGAGTTATGTGGTTTTGTTATGAGTTGTATTAACCTCGTCATCACAACGGATGGATGGTTAAGCAGATGGATGGATGTTGTGACACCCGCCTAGTTAGTGAGAGTGTTCCGCTGCGAATGTTGCGATTAAAGTATTTTTTAATTATTGTTACGAAGCGATTACGGTGAGAGCTAGGATTAATAGACGGGGTGTTACATGAAGGGTGATGGTCCTCTTAGCTACTGCAATGTGTGCATCGGCTGTGGCAAGGAAGAATCTACCAAGGATGAGTGGTGCAGTGGATATCTCCTCGATGTCTAGGAGACGAAGTCACATGGAAGTATAAATGCTCCACTTTGACATGACATCCTCTATACACCACCCCGACTTTAGATGACACTGTAAACATCTATCATCCACCCCGTCTTGGTCACACTCTTCACCCATCTGCAAGTGAAGAATCACTTGGTCCTCTTCAGTTCATAATTCCCAACCTCTTGAAGGTAAGAGAGGCATCAAGTTGATGGAAGCACCTAAGTCACATAGGGAGTGTTCAAATGAGGTGCCTGCGATCATGGCTGAGATGGTTAAGCTGTCGATCACTACATTTCAAGGGAAAATTTGTTGAAGAATAGCAGAGTAGACTCACTAGTACAAAATAAGTCTATTTTGGCGGTGAGAACCGCTGAAATGAGGTGCGCCGAGATACGTGTGCAACCCTATCTCGGAGGTTGAACAATCGCCAAAATAGTACTCTATTTCAGTGAAACCTAGATAGAAATAGCCGAGATAGGCCCCGTTAGAACAAAAAAAAGCACACCTATTTCGGCAGTTCCTACTACCAACCGCCGAAATAGGTGTATTTTTTTAAAAAAAAAATTGTTCTCTGCCCCGTCTTCAACATTGGGAACAAGATGCAATAGTTCCAGTGATTCGTCTCTATAAAGGCGCAACACAAGATGGAATGAATAGATGCACATTGATATGTTTGCAACCTTAATCGATTCTGACATTGAGCTTAAGCTTGTGTTTCAGAAAGGAAAACACAAGAGAAAGAAAAACCAGTACACAAACTAGTACATAACCAGTACGTACACGCACACAAACAGTACACACAAAACACACAAACCAGTACACACACACACACAGTACACTACACAAACCAGTACACGCACACAAACCAGTACACACAACACAAGTGAATATTCTGATCTCTATACTACAAATCTGTATCTAACAGAAGAATTAACAGAGTTGACCATAAGTTAAGAAACTAAATAACTATATACAAATAACTTAACAACCAAGCTCCCTTAATATACATAGCATGTATGCTCCTTGTCCACCTTGCAAAATTATAGTGAGTGAAGAGATTGTAGAGGCACAGAGCATGTTGCTTGTTCGCCAGTTAGGGTTGCAAAATTATTGTGAGAGGCATAGAGCATGAAGAGAGTCATGCAAAGCATGTTCCTTGTTCTCCAGTTCTAAAAATACTGTTAGCGAAGAGAATGAAGAGAGGGAGATGCAACATACACAAAGAACAGAATGAAAAGGTGTGAGCATGTATGTTCCTTGTTCTCTAGTGAGAAAAAGATAAGTTCGAGTATATTACCTGTTCAGAATGAACTGCTTTAGCCACGTCTTCAATCTGGTGAGCAAGATGCATCAGGTCGACCATAGGCACATACAATAGAAGAGAATGGAGGTGAAGGCGCAGAGCTTAGGGTTGTAAATTTACGTGAGTGAAGAGAATGAAGAGAGAGAGGTGAAGGGTCAGAAAAAAGAGGCTAGAGGCGCGACTTTTAAAAATTTCATCTAAAAAAATCATGAAAACAACTTATTTCGGCAGTTGTTATCTAATAACCACCGAAATAGGTATCTTTTTTATACATAAATTTTTGGTTCATAGGTAACAACCATCGAAATAGGTGTCTTTTTTGTACATATACGTTTTGGGACTCTATTTCAGTGGTTGTAAGAACAACCACCGAAATAGAGGCGTCAAAATAGTCCTTTTTGTACTAGTGACTTCTCTGAGTTGGATGGTTCTGACTTTGACAAACTTTGTTTTGTTGGAGATGAGGTGCTTGAGAAACTTTGCATAATTTGGCATAGTGGCAATAAGATCCACAACTGTGATATTGACACTTAGCTATTTCAGCATTGCCAGAAACTTACCATACTCAGCATCAAGTCTCTACTTTTTCAATCGGTTGGGAAAAAGGTAGAGGTGGATCATAAGAAGACGATTTTTGTGCAGTTGGTTCTATGGGAGAATTTCAAGAAGTTTTCTCTATTGGCATTTTGACCCTCTCTTCACTTTCCTCCCGGGGTTCATCCAACTCATGTGGAATTTGGACTTCCTTTGTGTTCTTGCCACTTCTCAATGTGATTTCCTTGACCCCGACACCTTCATCCTTCAACTTAGCTATTTCTTTTTCATAGTTGGCAAGAAGTCTCCCAAGATGCATCTTCTCCTCATGGACACTGTTCTCACAAATTTCCAAAGAGGCTACAAGTTCGGCTATCCTTCTTTTAGATTCTTCAATTGACATTTCCCAACCTTGATGAAGAGGATGGTATTCAGGGGTTTCAACTACATTTACCACTTCAACCTATTCTTTGTCAATCTCTTTAACAAAGATAGCTTTAATGTGCTCTTTTGGGTATGAGTTTGGTTGGCTTGGGAAGGTACCGACTGGCCTTTGTGCAAGTTGCTCTGCGATTTGATCAAGTTGGGTTTTGAGGCTTTGGTTGAACATTATCTGGTTGGCATTGAAGGCTTCTTGATTTTTCTTGAAGGCATCTAGCTCTGAGAATTTAGTTGAGCAACGGAGATGAAGTTCTCCATCAAACTTTTTAAGTTGAGATCTTATACGTAAATTTGTTGAGAACCTTTACTGAAGCTGGTGCAGAGGTTGTTGAGATATTACTGGTGAGCAGACCTCTATGGTGAGATAATGTGGCATTCCCCCTCAAGATATACATTCCCCGTGAAGATGTTAAAACCTTGCAACACTTGAATGAGATTTGGTTAATCAAGTGACACATTCAAATTATCCATCATATTTCCCCCTTTTGCGAGATAAAAAAATGGTACCAAAATGTTCATCTCACGAAGTTTAAAGTAGCATGAAAGATTATAAAAATGACATTTTATACAAATTCATGCGTAGGAACACAGTTCATAAGTATAGGCACCCCATAGAAAAAGGCACTGAATAGGCATGAAAAAGTGGCAGGGTCAGGCTAAGGATGGCTAGGAAGTTGGCTATCAAAATTTAAGGCAACAAGGCAAAAGGGAAAAGATCAACACAAACTTCAAGAATTCCCTAAGGCCAAGCAGTGACAATGTAGGTTAGGCCTTTAAGAATAGCTTCTACAAATTCCTTCATCTGCTTAAGTAGATGGGCTAGAAGCTCTAAGGGTAGTGAAGATACACCTGAAATCTTTAGTGGTTGTTTAACAATGACCATCATCCCAGTCCAGGACCCATCTTGAGAGAGTTGTGGATCCTAGTTCATGATTATGATCCAGAGGCTTAGACTTGACATCATCCAGAGGTACGCCATGAGGAATGATTTTGTGTAATCTCATGCAACATATGGTTCATCATAAGTGGATAAGACTGATACGAATCTTCATTTGTAGAGTGTTGCACAATTCATTTATTTCCTATTAAACCCAGTTCTAGTCTTGAACAGGTTGTTTAGCCTTGTGCTGAGGCACAACTAGCTTTAGAAGTTTGACGATGCTTGTGCAACCAAAAGCAAACCACTCCTTTTTTGTTACTATTGAATAATCCTTTATAGGCTTGGAAGAAGAGACTCGTAAAAGACCACTATGAGAGCCATTTGTGAGGTAAAAATGTGTGAAACAAAGAAACTGACAAATTTGTACAAGAAACAAGCAAAGAAAGTATTGAGGATACAATGACCAGCGGAAGTGGGTTCTATGCTGAGGGGACAGTTGGTCAGGTTGAAAACCAGAAATTTAAGTGGTAGTAATAAATAGATAGTGCCACCAGATGTTAAAAGTTTCAACTTAGAATTTGATCCAGATCCACCAAAGTAATAATCAAGAAATACCATGGGAAGAAAAGTGATCCTCACTTTATTATGGAGTTAAATGAAATAATAAAATATATGTCACTCACTCTAAAGTACCAAGTTTGATGCACACAATAGAGCTCAATATGATAAATAAAAAGAATGCATCTTTATCAACATTGAGTATCCACAGTGCAAGACTGAAGGAAGTAAATGTTTCATGTGGAAGAGCTTTAGTGAAAGTGTTTGCCAATTGTTGATTAGTGGCACAATGAGAGAGATCCACAATATTCTTGTCAACTTGATCTAGAGGAAAGTAATGATGAGTCTCAATATGTGTAATCATGGAATATTGAACTGGATCCTTTGTTAGTGTAATGCTGAAGAGTATATCGCTATAGATTGGCACAGAAGAATGAGGAACACCATAATCATCCAATATATATTGAAGGTAGAGGATATGAGTGCAGCAGTCAGTAGTATCGATATCGTCAGCAGCAATGATTGAGAGTGCATTATATGATTGCCTCTTAGAAAAACCAAGACACTAGGCTTGAACCGACCCATTTAGGCAGAACCAGAAGTAAATCTTTTTTTTTTAGTATTGATTTGTGAATGCCCTTAGGAAGAAGGTAGATCCTACATGAAATACCAAACCAAAGTTAGTAGATTATGATTTCCTTTCATATGACGAGAGCTTCCAAAGTCCATCAGCCACCAATTTGGATAGTCTTTATTATCCTGAGAAAAGAAAATAATCAGTGTCGCTTAGGACCCATTGTTGTCTGGGTCGTCTAAGATTGATATAAAGCTGAGGATATTTAATAGTATTAGACTGAGCAATCGAGCATTCTTTTGGTGAAGCATATAACATTAATGAATATGGTGACCATGTATATGACAGTAAGTACACTTTACCCTTACATGTGAAGCAACATTCACATCAATAGTATATGAAGTTTGGATTAGCAGCACTAGGATATCTTGTAGGATCAGTCATAGTCTGTGAATTTTTTTCTGAGGCAAAACATTAGAGTTGATGAAGTAATGCCATGGAACCCTAGACTAGCACGTCCTTGGTTAGGATAACGTACCATTTCATTAAGTTTAGCTTTTCCTTTATACCAAAAGGATTTTCCAAAGTCATAATGTCTAATTTTCTACTAAGTGCATCACGTTGCCTTTGTAGATCAGCATTATCCTAACGTATCCACTCATTATTAGCTTTAAGAGATTTAATTTCTTTTTCTGCCCACTCAGGAATGGAACTCGGTTTAGTACTGACAAGTGTAGTAAACATGGATTGAACCACCTTAGCTGAGTTTAAGACTAATTGAGATGCCAACTCCTTATTTTGTTCTAACAAAATAACCATCTCTTCTTGTAGTTTACTAATCACAGTATGAGACTCAGTGGTATGTTCCTGTTTCACTTCCAATTCCCTAATTTTTGAAAAAGCATTTTTTAACATATCAAACACTTGAGATTTAGTAGAACTATCATAAAAATTATTCAGGCTTTGAGAACTTATCTGATCCCTTATGAGGGATTGAAGTACCGTATCTCCATCCATCAAACACATAATCTCATCATATTTGGTACCATTAGTATGAGACCGTTGGATTGCAGTCATATAAAATGTGCTTCATTGTTTTCCATGCCATCTGATTCAGTATCATCCTCATCCCACACGTCCTTGATGTTATGAAGATCTTGATGGTAAAGGACAATCCATTATCAAATGTCCAGTTTTGCGACATCGAAAACATTCATACTTGCTGGTATCATACTCACGTCTAGAATTTCCACCTTGGTAACCTCCACATTTTTGGCTAAGAATGCGCTTTAGTCCTTGTGCTAGCATAGTCATCTCATTCTCCATGTCATCATCTTAGTCCCAGTCTGGCGTCTCTATAGATTTCTTTTCCTTTAGTGCGAGATCCTTGTGTACCACTACATTTTGTTCATTCATCTTGCTTTCATGAACCATCAGATTTGAACACAGTTCTTCAAATGACATAGATGATAATTCTTTCATTTTCTCAAGAAGCGAGGTATAGTTAAGCCAATCCTTGGTTAGTGAGTCAAGAAACATATCATTAATAGTCTCATTAGAAAGAGTTACCCCAACCGTCTTAAGTTCCATAAGCATTTCATTGAGCCTTTCCACCGTCAGTGCTAGACTTGCGCCCTCTAACATCTTGAAATTGTTAAACTCTCGTTGAAATTGTTTCTTTTTGGCTTTACGGATTGATTATGTTCCTTGATAAGCAATCTTTAGAAAGTCTCATACTCCTTTTTCCATTCTTATACCCAAGACCCTTCCTTGATCATCGTTGGACAAGGAGACAAGAATGCGAAGAGCTTGTTTATTTTTGCATAAAAGTTTTTCATAGGATTTTGTCCATTGATCCCCAGGTTTGTTCTGGCTCACACCTTTAACAACGATAGTAGGTTTGTAATCACCTTGTGTCACCACCTTCCAAACCTTATAATCTACGGACATCAACTGATCTTCCATTTGCTCACACCACTTGGAATAATTGAGTTTCATCAATCTTGGTGATTTTATATAATACGAAATCATTTTTCACGATCTATCTAGAAGTGTTAACCTCTACATTGGGTAAATCCACTCTGATACCACTTGTAAGTTTGTAATGTAGAAAATTAGATGCCTCAGTACGAGACTGGCAGGAACAGAAACGAAGAAGAACGAGACAAAAAGTATTTAGAAGAAAAACTCCGTTATCAACTTATAATTGATAACTTGAAAACTCCTCACTTGATCTGCTCAACACTTTGAACAATCACACGTCCATCACTAGACTACATGTTAATGTTAATCAACAAACTTTTCTCTCTCAAAACCTCTCTTCTTTTTTCGGTGAAAGTCTCACATTTTCTGATATTTTCTCTATACATTTATACTACCTTGGAGGCAGCTAACGACCTCCCAAATATTTTACAGAGAATCTTTATCTAAAATTAATATAAATTACAAATAAAAGATCCTAAAATATCTCCTAGTATAATGCTTATCAATATTCTATTTCCCTTTTTAAATAATTCCTCCTGAAAATAATGCTGACTAAAGAATCTGTTGAGATCTTTTACGTAAAAGATTTGTTGAGATCTTTTACTGTAGCTAGTGCAGAGGTTGTTAAGATATTACTGGTGAGACTTAGGTTGGCCCCTTTGCCACATAAAAAACATAATGTAAATATACATTTACAATATGTGCTAAAGTAATATTTCACTACTAAATAGTAAGATCACTTAATTAACTACCTCTATATTTGCAAAAGGATAGGGTTCAGCAAAACCCATACTACAAGGATCATTTGTTGAAGTGGGAAAAGGAGTGTGAATCTGATGTTTTTGTTGTTATTGACCCATAAGTTCTTCCTTCAGCTTCTGAACCGCATAATTTACCCTATTATCAATAACATACTTCATTTCTACTCTTATGTCTTGCTTTGTCTTCTCTACTATTTCAGTTGTCAATCAATAGAAATCCTTCATATACATAATCCCTTGTGAGGTTTTGCTACATCCCGAACCAGATAGACCAAAAACTTGTTAGATGCCTATGGATCCCTCAAAACCAACACATTGACCAGGGTGGTCACTCTTCCCAAGTGCACGGGTTAATGCATCTTCATTTCTACTAGGTGCCAAATTGCCTTCTGCTATTTGAGTTTGTCAATGATCCTGTTTAGAACACCCATTGAAATAGTTATTACACTTTAAAAAAACTAATTAATTTTTAGTAATAAAACACTTACAATGTCATCTACCTCTTTGGTAGCTTCACAAGGAATAGATCTAGTACCATCCTTATTCTTTTTTGTTCTCGCCTGCGTCCATGCTTTGGATCGATTAATAGAAGACATACAAGCAACACCAAATGAAACATCTGGAGAAGAACCTAATAACCCTCTCTACTTGCCACTCTGGTATCTTTCTAAGATACCTAGATGGATCCATGTAATGAGGGTAAGTGTTACAAGATTAACATTCTCTTATTTTCTTACTAGTTTCCTTGAAATAAAATAAGGTACACAACAATATGCTAATTTTATATTGTCAAAGAAACAAATAAAAGATAAAGGATAATAAATGTGTACCTCACATTCTGGAGTTTTACACCTTTTGCACTACTCTTCCCATTCATCTTTGTTAAGCATGCCATTATATATCTCCCATGGTGGTCTGTCATCTTTGGGTCTCTTTTATTAGTTTTAGTGATGAAGGTCCTCACAAGATATGTGCGGAACATTCAATCGTTCACCGACTATCTTTTCTAGTTGATGTCTTCAAACTCAGAGATATTATAGATTTCCTACATGTATAAAATTTACAGTTATAAGTCTATATATATAATAAATAGGTATTAAGCATTACTAACCTGAATTTGTGTCCAATATCACATCCACCCAATGATGATTGACATTGAAATGTGTTTGGTAAGAGCGAACAACATGATTACAAATTCTCCCTTTGATTTTCCAATTGGTTGCATCAAATTATTCCATTGCAAATCTTTATTTTTGATTTTCTTTTCTTTAATTCCCCTTGAAGGCCCTCTATTCTTCTTTTCAGCATGCTCATATGATGGATCCTCTTCCAATGGTGGTTCTTCATCATGCATACTCATATTTGCATCAACATCATCAATCCCGTGATCCATATTATTTGACCGTGCCTTAAAAAGTCACATAAATTAAGCAAAATAACACAATCACAATCAAATAAAATAATCATTATAAAAATAAAAACATGAAACATACCTACTTAGTTGTTACTTTCAACCCTTAACCCTTCATTATAATCAAAACGAACATAATCTTCATAACTATCATTTGAAATGGAGAAACCATTAGAAAAAGGTGGAGTTTCTAACTATCAAAAAAGGTGGAGTTTCTTCATATTGATCATATTTCTCCTCATCAACCACATTATCTATCCCTATGATTCTTCTTTTTCCAAGTAAAACTACAAACCATTTGGACCCTGAAGGGTCCACAACACATTGATGGAACGGAAGCATTTAATTACGGTCCAAAACCCTGTATAATTACAGTTCTGGACCATAGTCAACGCGGGCGTCACTAAAGACGGCGACGTCTTTAATTACGGTTAAAAACCGTAATTAAAGGCTTTTCCGGTCCCGCGTGTAAGGGACTTTAGATTACGGTTTTACATAACCGTAATCTAAAGTGTAGACTTTAGATTACGGTTAGATTACGGTTATGGTAAAACCGTAATCTAAAGTGTTTTTTTTTTATTTTGTTTTTTATTACAAAGCTACACAATTGCAACAGAGGCAGAATTGCAACAGATATGCAACAGAGGGCATAATTGCAACAGATGTGCAGAATTACAACACCTGAATCAAATACCAACAACACAAATTCATTCTCTGCGCACAATTGTAACAGAGATAACATCTTTAATATTCACCAGATCGAATATCTGTTACAGCAGAATCTGTTGTAGCAACAAAAAAACATTCAATACAGCAGCTAACAATTTTATTAAATGTGATCATTTCAGTTTCATGCTACCAATATATACAAAAAGCTAGCTAGTCTACCACTTCCTTCTCATAAACAAGGATGACCATGCTCTCTCTGACATGATACAAGTCTTTTGCACTGTAAGTCAAGGATTGGGCATAATGCTCTTTAATCTGGAACAAGAAAAGGAATGAAACACATAAAGAGATTAAGATAAAGACACAAAAAATTTGCACAAAGAATTAAATACAAGACAACGTTCGTATTACCTTGTCTTCAGATTCTGAAATGCTGGGAAGTACCCGCAGAACTCGTACTATACCGCATCACGTAGTACCCGCAACTCCTAGAATCCTTTTGGTTAGGGCACTAAAATCAACCTAAATTCACAAATGTAAAAACAATTGACAATTGTATAAAGATAAGTAGCACGAATGAAATAAATGAATTTACCAAACCTTGATGTATTCAACTTTCATGTCAGCAAACTCTCCCTGAGTGGTTTGACTGTAACAACTATCACATATTACAAAAAGCGTTAATCACAATGAACGAGTAAATTAATTTTGGTTCAAAAAACCTACAAATAATTAAATAGTAATAAAAACTTACATTTTGATTAAGTCTTCAGTGTTGAATTCTGTCCACTGCCCTAGTGGATCTAGAACGAGCAGAGAAGTGGTGGCAGTGTAGAAGATAAACAAAGCCTAGTGGTGGCTACAATTTCAAATACAAAATTAAATGAGAAATGAAGGTAAAAAAGTTAGCTAATTAGTATGTAAATTTATATCCGAACTCACGTTTGGTGATACGGCATTAGCAAAAATAATTTATTTTGTTCATCAGCAACATTGAAGCAATGCTTCATGTATTCACAAAACCTCCCTGGGTCCCTAGTGACTGAGTGGAACGATAAACGCTCCGGGCACACCGCAGTAATGAAGGTGATGTTCTTCTCATGACATCTCTCAAGTAGACCTCTATTATATCACATGTACTATAAAAAGTTAGCCAATGCAACTTCATAGATACTTATTCTATATGTTTTTACAGTATAAGGAAAGAACACTTAGTTCACATAGGCTTGAATAATGTTAATGTTCAGGTAATCCCCACACTCATCTCTCTCTCTGATGTCCCCAAAGTTGATCGTCGTGGTCATATCTTCTTCGCGTG
The DNA here is from genome assembly GCA_023374045.1 of Limonium bicolor. NCBI lineage: Eukaryota > Viridiplantae > Streptophyta > Magnoliopsida > Caryophyllales > Plumbaginaceae > Limonium > Limonium bicolor. The sequence goes on along the minus strand of CM041779.1, from coordinate 70,366,450 downwards.
AAACATCGACTTTGGAAGCGTCATCATGAAGTTGATAGATTGAGGTGACTTCGCAATAATCTTGTCATAGAGATTCACCTGACAAGGCCCCAAGTGTTTAATAAGTTTTTGTGGCAGTGAGAACTTACTTTTAGGCGCCTCAGAAGTCCTGGTGCAAGTCTGGACGGGCGCTGGATTCTTACTTTTCGCACCCCGAGTCACTGGATTCTTACCCTTCACACACAAACAATAAAGCATAAGAATGTAAAGATAATTACTAATTGATTATTATAGTAACATTAAACATTTATCTAGAACATACCCTTGTACTGTGGACAGGACCCGCCGGCGCGTTGATCTCTTCTCTAGGCTTGGATACGCGGCGAGGAAGCTCAGGATCTATAATGGATTATATTAGACACTTAATGCTAAAAAATGGATTTTATTAGATACTAAATGGTTGTCAAACAGTCTTACCTCTTCGTGACAACAATATAACATGCTGGTCAGGGCAATATGTCTCCCTTCGCTTCAGTCAGCGTGCATTTATTGTCAAACGCCATTGGAAGGTATGCATTCTCAAATCCATCAATTATCAGGTCCAAGGTCACACGCATGTAGAATGCGGGTAGACGTACGAAACTGATGAGGGTGAGTGGACCTGATGGAAACACCGTCCCGTAGGCCACATCTATAGGTTGCCCGTCTAATGGTATTTGAAGACGACATTTTTTTTGCACCTTTAATAAACATAGATATTGCGTGAAATAAATAAGTGCGTCCAATTTAGTACTATTTAAAGGACTTTATTTAAGGAGAAAAATAGTTAAACAAAGCTAACTTGGAAGTTGGCAAACGGTACAGGTCAGCGGCCGGAGCACAACTGGACGAGGAAGACGGTCAAGGAGGATCATGCTGCTGCTGAGTAGTCGCATGTGCGATTGCATCCAATGCTTGTTGCAGCCGCCTCTCCTCGTAAGCTCGGCGCTCAGCAGCCAGTTTCTCCTTATTAGCTTGGCGCTCAGCAGCGAACTTACGATCTACCATTGCCTCGATGTCAGCAGCATTCATCTAACCTTTCCTAGCAGATGGTGGGATTACGTGCTTCTGACGCTTTTATCCCCCAAATCCTCTAACACGCCCCGGGTGATCCTTCTTCCCAAGCGCTTGATTAAGAGCGTCGTCTTGAGAAGGAGGAGCGTGTAAGTCTACTTCTCCTCTCTATGCCGCTTCATACTGTCCAATTGTCAAAGAAGTTAGCATTAATTATTTAAGATCAACAAACACTTGAGTATATAAGTAATTATTTAACAGCTACTTTCAAACACTTACAATTTGGTTAGCCAGTTGTTCCATCGCAGCATGAGGAAATATCCTCTGACCTTCGCTGGTCGTTGTCTGGCGTCCCAGTAGGTACATCTGCACCCTACTCGCCTCAGAGACATCCTCGATCGGGCATTCACTGCCATCCTCGTTCCTCTGCGTCAGCAAACTAGCTTCTTTCCACAGATCGAGGCTGCCCACATATCCCCTTCGTCCCATGGTGTGGGGGGTACAGATTAGCTTCACTGTTTTGCCGTGCTTGTTCTTGTCTTTGCTGTTAAGACAGTACAACAAAAATTAATTAGAAAATCACAGACAAAGCATTATGAGCATTAATTCAGAAAAGAGTACACACAAACATACCCTGAACTCGGGGGTGGAGTGCTGCTCAACGAACTCCTTCCACTCCTCTACGGTGATCATGTCGTTGTACACGACATATGGCAAAGGCTCGCGTGGGGGCACCCTGGTGATCCAGTTATCCACCAAGTAGTGGAGGAATGATTTAGCTTTGCCGCCCACCGCAGAAAGAACGGTCTTCTTCACTTCGTCTGGGATCTTGTATCGTTCTTGCACCTTCTTCCAGATGATCTCCTTAACTTCTTTCAGGACTTGTGGCCATTTGTGGTTGATGGAGCAATGTGATCTGGACAGAGTCCCTACTAGCAAACTCTGACCTGCTGCCCCCACAATACCTCTCATACTTGTCCTAGACAAGATTGATCTCATCCGGTTTCTGCAGCTTCAGCCCACGGGTCAGACCTCTACCTTTGGGTCTCTGAGTAACACTCATAGAAGGTGCATTCATGGAAGGGGCAGCAGCAGTAGTGAGAGCTGTAGAAGGGCCAGCAGCAACAGCGGCAGATGTAGATGGGCCAGCAGTAGTAGCGGCACTGATAGAAGGAACCGGTACCCTTTGCTGCTCATCGTCGAACTCGCGACAAAATAACTCGAACTCTTCAGCCATGCCTGTAAGGAATCAAAATAAAATTTGAATTAAATTAAGCATTTCATAATGACAAAAAAATATACAAAATTTAACAATGGTCATCATACAAGCAAGAAATAAAAGATTGTTAATTACATATAAATTTTAATGGTAATAACTTACATACCCATTATCTCTCAATCCACAATCCTACGTTATGGTCTGATCGTATATACTCACGATGACCTGTGACCTCAGCCTCTTCCAATGAAATAGGAACAGTTGGAGGCTCATCTTCTGCGTCATACTCATCGACCACACCATCTACACCAACTATTCCTCTTCTCCCTTTAAACACCACAGATCATCTAGGATTACAGGGATCTGTTACATAAAGTATCTGCTTAACCTTTGTCCCAACAACTAATGGCTCAACCGTGGGAGTAGCTCGAGACAGATCAACCAGTTTCATACCATGCTCCTCCTCACGGTAGCCATGATTGTTGTCAACCCAGTTACACCGGAAAAAACACATTTCATAGTTGATGTAGTCCAATACCCAGATGTCTTGTATAACACTGAAATATGATTGTTTTACTGAGACTGACTGTGACCCACACTCCTGATGTCATATAAGTCTTGATAAGCTTCAAGCTCTACGCCACTATTTCATTCGTTGACTTGCGATCCTGACTTCTGTCGGTATGGAAAAAGGTGAATCCGTTGACATCGTACCCCTCATAAGAAATTATATCCAGATTTGGTCCAAATGCAATTACTTTAATCAGTTTAGGCATATTCGTGGACTGATCGGACAACAATCTTTCTTTGAACCATTTGACAAATGTCCTATTCTACTCATTTTGTAGTCTAATGTCACTCATGTCTGGATATTGTGCTCTTAAAGCGCACAAGTGTTCATCAAAGTATGGTTCGACATCTTCAAGATGACTCAGCACAACTAAATGAGCTTTGTTAAGAGTGTCTATATCAATTATTTTCAGTTTTTGTCCAACCGTGCCAACACCCTTTAATCTGCCCTTGTGTCTAGAACGTGGAAGTCCAATGGTATCGACACCTTCTAGGTAATTGGTGCAGAAGTCTACAACTTCCTCTGTGACAGTGCCCTCTATAATACTGCCCTCTGGGTGACGACGGTTCTTCATTTTCTTGTTCGGGACACCCATGTACCTTTCGAACAGATACATGTAGCGAAGTTACAAAGGACCACTGAAATACCCCAAACCTTGATATGTTGTTTAAACATTAAACTATGGTATATTAAGGCTAAAAAGTGCCTTATAAACATTAGTGAACAATTTAAACCATGGTAAAAACAATAAAGCACCATAAACACAGTTTGAGCAAAAACATGCTCTAAGCTTGGAGTGAACTTGGTTAGGACCCAAAGAGCCTACCAAGACTAAATAATATTCAATTATGATTTGATAAGTCTAATTAAGTCCTTAGGAAACTTTGGTAGACAATTATACCAAACAAAACACAAGAAAACACTTAAAGTCAATTTAAGCAAATACTTGCTCTAGACTTGGTGTAACCTTGTATAACACCTAAAGGTCATTCCTATACCTTATTTACATGTTAATGAACATGTTGAATCAATTACTAAATAAAACCAAGCTTGAAAACAAGCTAAACACAAAATGTGCTTTAAGGAGCCTTAAAGCACATTTTGAAAAATTGTCTTGTAAATGGGTTTTGAGTGGCTAAATGTCCATCATTACTCTTTAATAAACATTTATACTACTTAGTATTACATTAGGAAGTCTAAATCAATGGGAAATCAAAAATTTCACAATTATGTGCCTGGTTAGTGAATAGTAACCAAATTATGCTAGTTTATAACATAAGTCAATATAAGTGATTTAATTGGTCAACAAAGACCATAATACCCCTAAGTACTAAAAGGGGGCCGGTTTTTATTGTGGTGATTCACCACTCTTGTTAGCTTAATAAGTAGATAAAGTTGACAACTAAAGTTTACTATTTACTTTATAAGTAAATATCTTGTAAAAGGAAGCTCTCATTTCATTTCTTCCTTTCCCACTCATTTCCACCGTCTCCAACCTTCTTCCTCCTCTCTCCATCGGTTTAGCTACAGTACCTACACCATCTTCAAGCTTTGAATCCTTATATCTCTTGACTCCAGATGCCAATCAAATTCCAAGACCACCATCTTCTTAGTTTGATCAAGCTCTTCAACCTAGTCTTTTCAAATCTTCAAGAACCCCATTTCGGTGCCATGTAGATCCACCATTAATGGAGTTTGATTTCACATTTTCATGCCTTGTCATCCTCCTTTGTTTCAAGGTAAGGAAATTAAAACCAAGAAAAACAACATTTCCTCTCATTTTTTTGTGTTGACCGAAAACATGCCTTGTAATGGTGTCTTCTTTTGCCTTGGTTTAGCTTCATTCTAAACTTCAAAGGGCTAGGTGGAGTCCTATCTTGATACTTAATCAAACTCTCTTCTTCCAATTCCAAGGTAAAACATTCATTTTTGTGTTTAAGACAATGTATAACCTAGGGTTTATAAATGAGCTTAAACATGAAGCTTGAATGCTCACTGCCTTGCTTGTATATTGATTAGAAGGTTGACAAGCAATCAAGAGTCTTGCCGATTTTTAATCAAAAGAGCAAGGGAAGTACAAGTGTGGAAGTTGTGAGGGAAAAGAGGTAAATGATCTCTCTTAATGTAGTTTTGTACTAAGGAATTGAGCTATATTTGCTTAAATTGGTGGAAGAAAACGAATCAAGGTATTCATGAGTCCTAGGATGTCCTAGGAATGGTCTTGGAGGATTTAGAGATCAAATGGGTGTTTTAAAACACACCAAGGTTATGCTATGTGAAGTGTTAAGTCTTGTTCAAGTTTTGGTAATCAAAAGAAAATAATGCCTTGTGAAGGTCTAAGTGTAAACTTGTGGAAATAGAAGGAGTTATGTAATGGAGGTGTTTGTAAGAAATAATGCTTTTGGAGTAGTGGTAATGTTTGTAAGGTAACATTTTGGTATTAGAGCTATAGGCATAAACTACCACTTAGGAAACTTAAGGAAAAAAAAAACATTACAAGTGTTAGGAATTTTGTATGTAAATGAGTAATTGTTTGAGGAGATTAGAAGTGAGTTGGGAAAGGAGTTTGATGGATGCTATATGAGGGTTTAAGTGTGCCAAATGGTGTTAAAACACATTAGGAGGCTTGAGGAAAAGTTTGGAGAAAATTTGATAATATTTGGGAAGTTTCTGCAGTCGACCGACCCAGGGGACCGACCCTGGCTGGGTCGGTCGGACTGTAATGTACTGGGTGAAATTGTTTCTGGAATCGACCGACCCAGGGTGTTGGGTCAGTCGGTGGGTCGGTCGGGCTAAAAACGAAGAACAAATAAGTTTCTGGAATGGACCGACCTAGAGGGCTGTGGGTCGGTCGGAATAGTGTTGGGTCGGTTGGGCAAAAATCAAAGAACCCGAATGTTACTGGAATGGACCGACCCAAGAGGTTGGGTCGGTCGGTGGGTCGGTCAACCCAAAACTTAAAAAAAAACAGAAAAGAATGTGACTTATGTAGTAAGCCCTAGGGGGTATAATGAAGGTAATCAAGGTAAGTGTAAGCATTAAAACATGTCATATAACCATGTAAAATACTTAGTGAACCGGAGGTTAAATAAGTTAATTAAACGACATTACTAATCATGTTTAGGAACTACGTTTGGTGGGACTCGTACGCAGCAAGGACCAAGGTATGGTTTTCTTGCAACCTGTGTCCTACCGGATTACACCGGCTTGTATGCCAATGTGTTTTTCTGTATGTTTGCCACGTTATAAGATAAATCATGAAACGAGTTTTCAGTCGTTGTTGTGGTGTGTGCGTACCAATACCGGTAACCTCGAATGCGTATGAAAGGCTAGTTAACCAATATTAGGTAAACGTAAGAGAACGGTATCCGTAATAACGTTTCCAACCTAAGGAACGTTCTAACCACGGCTATGCATGAGTTAGTTATGTGTTTGTTTGTGCGGGTTAGTATGTTCACTACCCTTGTGTGTGTCTAACTAGACCTAACCACCTAATTGTGAATTACTGTACTAAGTCCAATAATGAGACTTCTAACATGTGCTAACCGGGGAGTGAGGAGTCCGGTCGTTCCGGCCACGCGTGTGAGTATGGGGATCGTTATCATATCAGGTTCGATCCTTTCTGTATGTTATGGTTGTTTACCTTTTTGGTTTCCAACCTTCCCTTTAGCTTAACCAAGGCAATTTTACTGACTCACGTCGGGCCACAGGGGCATACTATGTTTGTTCTGTGTGCTTGGATCATTATATCCGACGCACCTTGGGATTAAGTTATTCGTTCATTTAACAGGACGGTAACAAGTTATGTAACGAGCTTATCATGAGTTTGGCAACATTCTCTAGGCTCTCCAGGTGAACTAACTATGTTTGGGTCGGTTCCTAAAGAGGACCGCTCCCGTTATGTTATGTGTTAATGATGTGATGCAATTCTTATTGCGCTATTATGTAAGATGGATGTCAATATGTGGTATGGATTGTTATGTGGAGAATGTGGATCATGATTATGAACCCCAGGTTATTATAAGACGAATTTGAGTACAACCCGACTAGTGGGTAAGTGTCATCTATTAAGGAAATAGCTCCAATAGAGGAGGAACCCTCTAGGGTTAAGGAACGCCTGAGTATTGATGTGTTGTCAGTTTTGTTGAGCCCATTGTTGTGTTGTATGTAATGTGTTATGTGTTTATGGATACATGCATGATTTAAAATATAATCAACCGCATGCCCAGACGACAATTAGTTGTGCGTGGCCCGGTGGCATACGGGCTGGGGGATTACCACACCAGCAAAGGTGCTGAGCCCCTTGGGGGCCACCCTTTCTTCCTTTTCTATTTCAGGTACAAGGAGCTAGAAGTCATTCGAGAGTAGGACGGGTAGTTGCTTGTACATGGGTAGCCATTCAGATTGAGTATGCATTGTAGGTGTAGTAAGACCAAAATTGTTGTCGGCATTAGTTTGTAAATACTCGGTACAGTTGGAATGTGTATGTATATTAACTGTTGGAAATGGAACAAGAATGTATGTGTAGTTGCTCGGGAATCTGCTCCATCAGACCGATACAATGTATATGTATTAGCCTTGTTAGCCACGTGGGTGGCTAACGACGTGTAACACCATTAAGTCGAGAAATGTGATGAGTTAAGTTTTCGCTGCAATTTGTTGTTAAGTGTATGGTTGTAGTTGGGGTGTTACAAAAAGTGGTATCAGAGCGAAGTATCGCTCTGATGACTGAATTACGGAGCTTAGGAAGTACCGAGTTAGGATTGTAGTACTTTGGGTTAAGGGTTGAGTGATAACGTGAGAGATACGCTAGTTAGGAATTACCAATGTGTACTGGAAACCTACAATATCCATCCCGCCCTCCACAATCCCTGTTTTATAACTTGGGAAAGAACGCCAGAGAGATGGAAGTCCTCTTTTACTCAGGAAAACCCGATCTGACTGTTATTAAGTACATCTGTAAGTACGGAGAACCTGTCATGCGATAGATCCCGAAAAGTGGGAATCCCGGAGACGGTTTCTACCTGAACAATGTTAACCGCATTTAATAGCGAAGATTGAAGAATCCTATGTATAGAAGAATGGAATTTCCGGCAACCTGGGTCGACATGCCGAGCAGTCGAGAACATCCAGCTTGCAATGCACCAATTGTGCAATAGGCAAGAAGTGAAGTAATGGAACCGGGACGCGTGTCTACGGGACCACAACTTTTAAATAATGTCGCCAACGGTATACCAACCGATTAAGGAACTACAACGTAGTACCCAAACAAGAGACAATCTCAGTAACCACGACAAATGCGTGGAATGGGCTACGAAGAAAGTACAATACTCAGTAAAAAAGGGGACTCCAAGAATGGGAAACACCCTAGTTAATGATCATCATGTGAAGACAGTGAGAAGTTGCCCAGAGAATTTATTGTCAAGACTGTAAGATCAAGTAAGGGCCAACAAGGCCACTGATGACGGTGCGGGTAAAAACAATACCGCAACTGGTGTGTGTGCGAACCGACAGCCAGTTAGCATGGCGCACTTGCCATGGCAAATGCTGCTATAATAGGGTTGTTCGGGAAATTTTTAACAACTACAAAGTACTTAGTAAAGTACCACGAAGTTATGTGAGATCGTCATAACTGTGGAAGGGCTTAACAGCCTAACCTCTGTAATTGGAAATACACCAGTCAGCAAGAAGCTAGACTTGGTTAAGGCAAGAAGACGTTGTGAAACCGAGAATTCTTCTTTCGAACTCAGATTTATTTCAAACTCTTTTCTGACAAAATGAAATACCCCAAACCTAAGTATGCTAAGTAAACATCAATGTATGCAGTAATAAGGCTAAAACATGCCTTACAAAGATTGGTAGACAATTTAAACCAAGGAAAACACAAGAAAACGCCTTAATGGCAATTTAGGCAAAAATGTGCTCTAAGCTTGGAGTGACTTTGATTAGCACCCAAATAACATTATAAGACTTTATTAACATGCTAATGGACATGTTAAATCAATTACCAAAGAAAACCAAGCTCAAAAACAAGCTTAAACACAAAATGTGCTTTAAGACTCCTTAAAACACCTTTTTGAGAAATTGTCTTAGAAATGGGTTTTGAGTGGCTAAATGCCCATGATTACACCTTAATCAACATGTGTACTAATTAGTATCACATTAGGAAGCCTAAATCTATGGGAAATCAAAAATTTCACAAATTTGTGCACTAATTTGTGAATAGTGCCAAATAGTGCCCAAAATGAGTCAAATGACTTCTTAAGTGGTCAATGGTAAAAAAACTCCCTAAATATCAAGGGGGCACGGTTTTTAAGTGGTGAGTCATCACCAAAGGGAGCCAGCACTTTAAGAAAGAGGAAGGAGGGTAGAAGTTCACTATTTACTTTTTATAAAGACAATATACTTACTTTAGCTTACCTCTCACCTCTCTTCTTCATTTCTCTTCTTCCCCATTGATTTTTCTTCTAGTTCTCTGTTCTAAAACCGTCCAAGCAGCACCCATGGCACCACCATCTTCAAATGTCCACCAAATACTCATTTTAGCTCCAAATCAAAACTAAGCATAGATTTCTCTTAGTTAGACCAAGGCATTGCTTCCTATCTTTTAAAAATTCGAAAAGCTTCATTTTGGAGCCATGGGAAAACACCATTGAAGGGGGAAAACTAGCTTGAGGTGTTCATTGCCTTCTCCATTCACTCAAGGTAAGGAAAATGTAAGAAAAACCAAGTTTCCACTCACTTTCCTTCCCTTCATACCGAAATTCATCTCTTCATGGGACCTTGTTTTATATCTCTTGTTATAGCTTGATTCTATTCTCCAAAGACTTTAGGAGGTCTTGCCTTGCTTCATTATGAAAGCCATTCCAAAATTCAAAGGTAAACATACACTTTTAAGCTTTAAAACACATATTTTAACCTAAGGATGAATTCCATGAGTTTAGGCATATTGCTTAGTGCTCATTAGATTATTTGAATGTGGATTAGAACATTGTCAAGAGGATTGAACTCTTGCCGAAATTCAATCAAGAAAACCTAAGGAGGGAAGTAAGAGAAGCTTGAGGAAAAACAAGGTAAATTGCTTACCTAATGGTGGTTTAAGGTTTTAAGGGATGAGATGTGGATACGTACCAATGTAGCTTAAAGCTTACATTAAGTAATAGGTTATATACCTAGGAAAAAGGAATTTAAATAAGCTTGTGAACTTGTGACTATGGAGCCAATGAGAATGAGTTAGTATGATAAGTTTAAGATGGATTTTAATAGCATTATAACTACTATGAGATTGATGGGTGTAATTGCAGGTTGAAAGCTATTACATGTGGGAATTCAGTGTTTAAATTCATGTCATTTAAGGGCCTAAGAGCCATGTCATTTAAGGGCCTATGAGCCATGTCATTTAAGAGCCTTAGTGCTATGCAATTTAAGATTATTGCACTATATTGAGTTTATTATGAATGAGTTGATTTGGGTGAGAATTATGATGAGAAAAAGGTTTGATTTGTGTGAGATGATTGAATGAGAAAACCATGCATATGGGCATGATATATATACTAGAGGAGCTATGGCAAAATTTGAATGAAAATAAGTTAACAACGGTGTTCTTGAGGATTAGAACGACCTAGAGTTGTTTAGGAAGAATTAGAGGTTAGAAGGGTGTGTATGTGTACTAAGATCGTGTACTAAAGATTTGAGTGTTCATGATTGTATTAAGGGTGAGAAACTAAATGTTGGGTGTAGTAATATACTAAGGAAGCCATGTCAAAATTTGGAGAGGAAACTAAGTGTTTAAGGTGTTCTAAGGAGATTTTATGACTAAGGATGTTCTAGTAAACATTAAGGGTTGTTTTGGTGAAAATGGATAAACTATGGAGTTCTTGAGTACTAGGAAGACCTAGGGATGTCTAAGAGGGACTAGGGGTTATAATGGTGAGTTTTATGCACCAAAACCATGGTTAAGGAAGCTAGGAAACTTGTACAAAGTTTAAAGGAAAAATAAGGTATGATGACTTATAAGGATGTAAGCATGTGCTAGATTATATATAGCTTTAAGAAGTTTGAGTAAGCAAATGGGTATGTATAATGATGCTTGAGGAGTAGTTAAGATGGTTGTGAAGAAACATAATGATTAGTTGAGGTCTTAGGCAAAAGTCACAAGAGGGAAGTGTAAGGAATCAAGTGTTAAGTGTAAGAATTTTGTAAGAAATTGAGTGTCAAATTTGGTGAAGTTTGAGGAAGGTTTAGTGCATGTTTTAAGGTGTTTAAACATGTAGGAAACATGTGGAAAGATTGTGGAATGAGTGGGAAAGATTGGGGTGAATTTGGAGTCCAGAATGAGAAGAAAAACACTTTGAAAAATGGGTTCTGCTGTGGACCGCCCCTGTGGGGAGGTCCAGGTGAATTCTGCAGGAAAACTAGCTTCTAGTTGGGACCGCCCCAGAGGGGCGGTCCAGTGCAGAGAAAAAAAAATTGTTTTTGGCTTCTAATGATGGGGGATTGGATGATAATGGTTTTAGATGATGTTTAGGCCTTGTTTGGTGACATTTTATGACCCTTAGAAGGGTGGACAAGTATGAGAATTAATGAGAAATGATTAACTTATGAGATTGAGTTTAAATTGCAATGACTTAGTGGTCCAACATTAGAGGAGTGATGATGATTTGAAAGATAAGCATATAAGGACTTGAGAGGTTAAGGTAAGTAAAATGGTTTTAAGTGTTTAAGGTTAAGTTAGAAAGAATTTAAGAGGTGCTAGATGGAGATTGATATGTAATGATAATATAAGGTTGTTTAAGACATGTTTGGTGTGTAACAATGATAATTAAGTGGGTGAATAGGTATAAGGAATGAGGAGAAGTGATTCACTTAAGATTAAGTTTATAAGAACTTAAGTGGTATTTAGTTGGAAATCATTAGTGATTAAGTAAGCTAGGTTAATTAAAAGTAATTAACCACCAAATTCGATGAATGTTTTAGGACTTGGGAATTTGGACTCCGGAGGAGAGTAAGCAACCGAAATGACCAATGGTGAATGGTACAGTTCTTCTTGTGACCTGCTTGCTAACGAGGTGTCCCTCGGCTTGTGTGCTATCTGTTTATGTGTGCTGGCTAAACAAGATAAAGCATGCAACCGGAATATTATGTTTATTGTATTGTTGTGTGATGTTTGAAAACTAACACAACTTACCGTGAGAACTTACTAACTAATGTTTAGTAAATAATTGTGTGAGACTAAGGAACACTCCCTAATATTAGTTTGATAATAACCGAAAGAGGTTTAACAACAAACATTGTCTTAAGACTTCTACTAACTGGAACTTGGGGGGAGTGAGGAATCCGGGACTGACTCCGGTCATGCATGTTAAGGAAATGGGGTCGGTATCTAAAGCAGATCCGACTTCCGCTTAAGGACTTGTATTTGGACTTGTTGCCTAGGGTCGGTTGCCGGCTCAGCTACATTGGACATCCAGTCCAAGGTATGAGGCATTAAGATGGTGCGGTAGGATCACCTATTTAAAGAATGGTTTGTATTCTAAGATTAAGATAAGGTTTGAGATAAGATACTACCATTTCTATTTAAAGAGTGGTTTGTATTCTAAGACTGAGATAAGCTACAACCATTTCTATTTAAAGAATGGTTTGTTTCCTAAGACTAAAATAAGGATTAAGATTGAGGTAAGATAAGGTTGGACTGAGATTAAGAGGAATATAACTTAAGGAGTTAATGAATTGACTCACTAATTAAGGGAACGCATTTAAGTCATTCATCATGTTTGAACTTTGATTGTTCATATTTGGCTTGTTTGTTTATTGCACTTTCTATTATGTTGTGCATCTAATCAACCTCCATGCTATCGACAATTAGCCGTCGTAGCCACGTTAGCTTGGGGGCCATGAGAGGATCGTACCAGCAATTTTGCTGACCCCCTTTGGGGGCTGTTTTTACTACGCAGGTGAACGTCAGAAGGCGCCCGTCATGAGAGTAAGATGGGGTAGATGTGTTACGGGTTAAGTGTGGCCTACGAGTTGTGCATGTACACTCGTATGGTATTTTGAGTTAGTAAGTTATATAGGATGTGAGGGGATTGTGAGAATGATATGTATTTGGTTAAGACTTGTAAGTACTAATGTTCGGTATATACTGTTTGTCAGACCGTGGCAAGGTCCTGGAGTGTATTTAATTCCGCTGCAACATTGTATATATGATGTTAAGTTGCGATAACCATGATTGGATTGAGATGGGGTGTTACAAAAAGTGGTATCAGAGCGTAGTTACGCTCTGATGACAGGAATTACCGAACTTAGGAGAATACAGAGGTTGTGTTTGAGTTATATGGGTTAAGGGTTGAGAGATAGTGCGAGAGGTGCGTTAGCTAGGACTTCCCGGTGTTTACCGGATATCCATAGTACCTAGACCCGCCCTTCACATCCCTAACCCAGAATACGTGGAACAAATGCCAGAGAGAAGAAAGCCTTCTCTTACTCGGGGAAAACCCGATCTGGTAGTTAGTTAACAGTAAGCAATACGAGAAACATCGTGTTGTACAACAGTTTACGAGAACTTGGAACATTTTTAATGGAGCGCAACAGTGAAACAGGCGCTACCAATAGAATTCTATCAGTAAGAGACGGTAATTACCGGCAACATGGGTCGACATGCTATGCAGTCGAGTTACGCCGCAATACCAATGATAAGAAAAGCACTACGAGTGCAATGGATAAGAAAAGAGAAGTGACATGAGTACCGGGCAGTGGTCCGAATGAGCATAGCAGTGGGATAAAACAAAGCATGAGAATTAAGAATACTGGAAAGTCTAGTTAGAAACGAGAACTCCAAACCCCATACAATGAGGAAGGTTACAAACCTGGCCGACATAGCGCAGAGGACGGTAAAAACTCATACAAATTGTATACCGAGTTAGGACTACAATGTAGTGCGTAAAGGAGAATTGTTACTCAGAAACCACGACAAAATGTGTGGAAACGGGAGCGAGGATTAAGGCATAAGAAATAACAAGGGTTTCCCTCAGATAGAGGAACACCCTGGCAAATGACGTATTGTCAAACCAACCAGGAAACTGTCGGATGGTCAGTTATCCAAAACGAAAGAACATCGAAGGAGTCCCGAGGACTACCAATTACATGGGAAGTTAGGAGGAAGCATCACTACCAATGTACCTTGTACCAATAGCCCCTCCTGCATGGTGCACTTGCCATAGCAAGTGCTACCACACGTTAAGCTACACAGAAAGCATCATGACGAGATAGTAGAACGCTACAACTGTAGTACATTTTAATACCGGATTGTAAATTCATAGGAACGGGAGAATGAGACCTTGGAAAGGCCTGACTGCCTGACCATGACGAGTAGAGTCGACACACTAGTCAGCAGGGAGCTGAACTTGGACAGCATACTAAACGATAAAATATTAGCAACGGTACAACCTACTACAGTAACAACTGACAGTACGGTAAGAACACCAAACCCGGATCTCAAAGAGAAGAACCTAAGAGATCGCTCAGTAATCCGAGCAAAACACTACGTAAGTAACAACATACAAGGAATGTATCAAGAGATACAATGAAGGCAGTCGACAGAATGACTTCCAACAGAACGGGATAGAACTCCCGAGATGACCATTAAGAATACCAATAACAACAATCTTCGTTGAATATGTTATAAACCCCGAAACGGGATAGAGGAAATGAACTTAAGCTATAAACTACTAAGGGTTAGGCATACAATTCCGATAGAGGAAAGCTTAGAGGACTACCCCCACAGAGCGGGCATAGTCGAGCCGAACAAACTGATAAATGAAAGTTAGTATTGTTGTTGCCTGACTCATTAACACCCAAGTATGATTAATCATCAACGGGTGGCGTAGTCAACGATAGTTGAATGAAGCATTGAGATGGAAGCACATGATCACCTGAACAAATATCCAACTTAGACACCGTAAGGCAGATGCCTAAAACGAATCGGTCCATAATTATTTAAAAATGCGCAAGTCTATGAAATGACAGTATTGTCAAGGACACTAAGTAACCTCAAATCACCTGAATAAACTTCCATAGCAGGAAGCAGGATGCTACAACTTACCATGAGACCCGGTACTACATTTAATATGTAACCTAATGGTGGATAGTGTTCAAAAAAAACCCGAAACGTATGAGGATAACCTACAGATGAGTAAGAGTACAAGTAATGAACTGAGACATTAAACACTAAGAGCCTACGAGCCAAGGATGTTAACCACATCAGAGCCGAGGCGCAGTAAGTTATAAGAGATCTATTTAAGCCACGAAGGAACTACAACCCGTAGATATG
Source organism: Limonium bicolor (assembly GCA_023374045.1). Taxonomy (NCBI): domain Eukaryota; kingdom Viridiplantae; phylum Streptophyta; class Magnoliopsida; order Caryophyllales; family Plumbaginaceae; genus Limonium; species Limonium bicolor. The sequence continues at coordinate 70,351,300 of CM041779.1, read as the reverse complement.
AACGGTTACAACACCTATAACTTAGATTGTGGGAGAATTGCCAGGAAAGGGCACCAATGAGAATATTGAGACAATGCTATTGGTAGGGGCGGAGAACGAACCATGCCTTTTAGGGTGGGGACACCTCTCCTTGTTGTGAGGCCATGAGTGGGAATAAACCCTCAATAAGGGCTTTCACTTGTTAGAGATATAATACGCTTTTGTTAGAGAATGGAAACTATAAACCTTGAGATTACCTTAGAATGTACCAGATACACTGAGAGTAATAAGGAAGGCTACAGAGATAGACCTCATATCCAACACCCAGGATGTTAAGAATCAGTAATCGTCAGAGATAAACATGGTGAGTGCATAGAATGGCACGTCAAATGACCAACGCTCAGTAGAGCTTGTGATTAAACAGATGACTTCTTCAGTAACCAGTTAAATTACATGGTAAATAACATCATAAGGGATGCAAGAACGTGAGAGAGACTGACCTACATACGAACCCGAGATTGAAGCAGAACACCTTCATATTAAGAGATAACAATATTACAACACGGTACGGCAACCGCTATACATTGAATTAGAGAATTCCCAGGGTGTTTACACCAAGAAGGGATGGAGTATAAGATAAGATATTAAAGGGAATGATTGAGAAGTAGCACCATCAATGGGCAACAGAGTAAAGGCCCACTACCACGGTAGTAGTGGTCGTGAGTACAATATTTATATAAGGGGATTAAGTTATGGTGTGCAGTAAACGACCATTAAGTGTAAGCCATCAAATACTGACACCGAGGCAACTAGATTTGTGAGCAGAAACCAATATGAGTAAGGAAATAAGATGGTAGACGAACTGTGCATTGATGCCAGTAGTCTAGACCTGGTGAGGTAAGATTTCACAGGAAGCACACTACCCATTCCTTAAGGAACGGGAAGTGCATTCCTAGTAGAGCAAATATGAGAAACAAGATAAGAGGCTCTATGGAAAGAGACCTCAGTTACTAAGAGACCAAGTTAGTACGGAATACAGAAAGGAACTAGAGCATACCATACTTAAGAACACAGTAAAAGGATTTCCCTTGATTAAGTTCAAGAAGAACAATAAATGTTATCATGGAATGATGAAGAGGGAGATCGACAACAGAATACTACATAATTAGCAATAGCTAAACGTGTGACGGACACTACGAGTTTACTAAAATGAGACTTGGGACGACTGCACCCCACAGCGGCTTGCAGGCCTGACGGACTCATTTATGAGTTAGTCGGGTAAGTAGTAATGTACCAGTAAGGTACCCCATGCATGTAGATGAGTGGTGTAAGGAACACGGGAAGTAGTCGACTCTGTACCACGGACAACGACGCAAGATCAGACAAGAGCAGCTACTACCACAAACAGTCGAAGAGAAGAATTCAGTTGAACCAACAACACAAAGGAATCAGAGAGAACAAATAATTAAGGACTATGAAGTGCGAAGAGCACGGATTGTTAAGCACAGACAATGGACATGTCTTAAGACGTAAGAGATTAAACTGTAAAGCGCAATAAGCACTAAACAGTAGTTTCAGATTAAGGGTCATCCGCCAGACCAAAGGTCAGTTGGAAAGAACGATTTAGACACTTGAGAAAACACTAAGAGTATGAACATTAGATCTTCATAGAGAATGGATAGACGAGTTACAACTCATTAAGGCCGTGTTATATAAAGTTAACACGCGTCCATTGAGAGACCAATATTTCTAAACCTTAAGGAGGCACAAGGATAGACAATACTATGAAGGGTAAGAAAGCCAATTAGCCTAAGATTATCAGAGTCACACAGCGGAAGCTAGCAGATCAGTACCTTTGAGTTAAGACCAAACTAAGTTAAGGAAATGGTATAAGCACCGTTAAGAATCCTCGATACAGAGACTAAGCATTAACAAAGTTATGACCCTCTGATCGAATTATAGTGAGATAGACGACATGGAAGCTAGAATGTGGTAAGAATTAGACATCTTGAACCTATGTTCAAGGATTATAATGTTGATTACGTGGGCGTCATCCATTTTAAGGGGGGGTAGAGCGAAAACCGCTAGCGTATGTTATGTACTTAGTACGTAAACTACGAGTGCATAACATAAAATAAATTGAGAATTTGTTCTACATAATCATTGAGATTAATCATGGTTATTGCGCACAGAAGATGCGAATACCATACGTATTAAGTACCTTATCTTGTTAACTCCGGTGTGAGTACAAGTTAAGAGAATTAGTGAAGAGGATTAAGGAGACTTAAGGAATAAGGAATATATGAGATATGAGTTGATATGGAAGTATGTGTGAGATAAAAATAAGATAACACTATGAGATATTATTTATATGAGTATGAGTTAGGAAATAGTAATGCTATGTGGTATAAGACGGTGAGAGTTGGTATGAGACTGATATAGAACTTAGTAGGAATGAGAACCCTGAGGTAAGTACTAAGAGATGAATTGGGAATGTAGATGGACTGAGTCCACACCTTGGAGATGTAATGATTACGACTAGAATCACTAAAGATAGAAATTGGACATGAGTGAATTATTTGATGTTTGAAAATGACGTGGGAGGTGGAACTTGATTTTCTAGGGATCAAGGGAACCGAACACAAATTGGGGTGGAAGGATAGTTCAACACTGATGCTGATCACATCAGGGTTGGATGATTCCTGAAACTCCCTACCAGTGGTCCATTAAATCACGCTAAGGATAGAGGCGTTAGTATAAATGAAATTGGAGTTGATTGTATTTTTAATTAGAGGAATTATTCCTCACATGACCTCAAAAAGGATTTCCTTTTTACTGAGTCTCGCCCATGAAGTCGAGGACGCATGAGCCTTTGTCTTCGGACCAGTGACATGGGGAGAGCAGAGTTGTTTTGTATTCTGGCCCATGGTGACAGGACGAATGAGCCTTTGTCTACGGACCGGTGACATGGACAATACGATGAAATTATGTGATTGTTTTAATCATCAAAAGGAACAAAAGGAATTTTGAGTGCTATACATGCTTAAGCATGTTGTGTGATATTTGAGTATAAGAATATGATGGACATAATGAGTCAATAAGATTAAGTACATATAAGTGTGATCTATATGATCTATAGAAGGAGGTAAGACATGTATTCTAATAAGATAAGATGCATGGGAACTTTGGGGACAAAGTTCTTTTAAGGGGGGTAGATTGAAATACCCCAAACCTAAGTATGCTAAGTAAACATCAATTTATGAGGTAATAAGGCTAAAACATGCCTTAGAAAGATTGGTAGACAATTTAAACCAAGGAAACACAAGAAAACGCCTTAAGGGCAATTTAGGCAAAAATGTGTTCTAAGCTTGGAGTGACTTTGATTAGCACCCAAATAACATTATAAGACTTTATTAACATGCTAATGGACACGTTAAATCAATTACCAAAGAAAACCAAGCTCAAAAACAAGCTTAAACACAAAATGTGCTTTAAGACTCCTTAAAGCACCTTTTTGAGAAATTGTCTTAGAAATGGGTTTGAGTGGCTAAATGCCCATGATTACACCTTAATCAACATGTGTACTAATTAGTATCACATTAGGAAGCCTAAATCAATGGGAATCAAAATTTCACAAATTTGTGCACTAATTTGTGAATAGTGCCAATAGTGCCCAAAATGAGTCAAATGACTTCTTAAGTGGTCAATGGTCAAAACACCCTAAATATCAAAGGGGGCACGGTTTTTAAGTGGTGAGTCATCACCAAAGGGAGCCAGCACTTTAAGAAAAGAGGAAGGAGGGTAGAAGTTCACTATTTGCTTTATAAAGACAATATACTTACTTTAGCTTACCTCTCTCCTCTCTTCTTCATTTCTCTTCTTCCCCACTGATTTTTCTTCTTCTTCTCTGTTCTAAAACCGTCCAAGCAGCACCCATGGCACCACCATCTTCAAATGTCCACCAAATACTCATTTTAGCTCCAAATCAAAAACTAAGCATAGATTTCTCTTAGTTAGACCAAGGCCTTGCTTCCTATCTTTTCAAAATTCGAAAAGTTTCATTTTGGAGCCATGGGAAAACACCATTGAAGGGGAAAACTAGCTTGAGGTGTTCATTGCCTTCTCCATTCACTCAAGGTAAGGAAAATGTAAGAAAAAACCAGTTTCCATCACTTTCCCTTCATAACCGAAATTCATCTCTTCATGGGACCTTGTTTTACTCTTGTTCTAGCTTGATTCTATTCTCCAAAGACTTGAGGAGGTCTTCCTTGCTTCATTATGAAAGCCATTCCAAAATTCAAAGGTAAACATACACTTTTAAGCTTTAAAACACATATTTTAACCTAAGGATGAATTCTATGAGTTTAGGCATATTGCTTAGTGCTCATTAGATTATTTGAATGTGGATTAGAACATTGGCAAGGGATTGAAGTCCTTGCCGAAATTCAATCAAGAAAACCTAAGGAGGGAAGTAAGAGAAGCTTGAGGAAAAACAAGGTAAATTGCTTACCTAATGGTGGTTTTAAGGTTTTAAGGGATGAGATGTGGATAAGTACCAATGTAGCTTAAAGCTTACATTAAGTAATGGGTTTATATAACCTAGGAAAAAGGAATTTAAACAAGCTTGTGAACTTGTGACTAAGGAGCCAATGGGAATGAGTTAGTAAGATAAGTTTAAGATGGATTTTAAGAGCATTATAACTACTATGAGATTGATGGGTGTAATTGTAGGTTGAAAGCTATTACATGTGGGAAATTCAGTGTTTAAATTCATGTCATTTAAGGGCCTAAGAGCCATGTCATTTAAGGGCCTAAGAGCCATGTCATTTAAGAGCCTTAGTGCTATGCAATTTAAGATTATTGCACTATATTGAGTTTATTATGAATGAGTTTGATTTGGGTGAGAATTATGATGAGAAAAAGGTTTGATGTGTGTGAGATGATTGAATGAGAAAACCATGCATATGGGCATGATAATATACTAGAGGAGCTATGGCAAAATTTGAATGAAAATAAGTTAACAACGGTGTTCTTGAGGATTAGAACGACCTAGAGTTGTTTAGGAAGAATTAGAGGTTAGAAGGGTGTGATATGTGTACTAAGATCGTGTACTAAGGATTTGAGTGTTCATGATTGTATTAAGGGTGAGAAACTAAACGTTGGGTGTAGTAATATACTAAGGAAGCCATGTCAAAATTTGGAGAGGAAACTAAGTGTTTAAGGTGTTCTAGGAGATTTTATGACTAAGGATGTTCTAGTAAACATTAAGGGTTTTTTGGTGAAAATGGATAAACTATGGAGTTCTTGAGTACTAGGAAGACCTAGGGATGTCTAAGAGGGACTAGGGGTTATAATGGTGAGTTTTATGCACCAAAACCATGGTTAAGGAAGCTAGGAAACTTGTACAAAGTTTGAAGGAAAAATAAGGTATGATGACTTATAAGGATGTAAGCATGTGCTAGATTATATATAGCTTTAAGAAGTTTGAGTAAGCAAATGGGTATGCATAATGATGCTTGAGGAGTAGTTAAGATGGTTGTGAAGAAACATAATGATTAGTTGAGGTCTTAGGCAAAAGTCACAAGAGGGAAGTGTAAGGAATCAAGTGTTAAGTGTAAAGAATTGAGTGTCAAGTTTGGTGAAGTTTGAGGAAGGTTTAGTGCATGTTTTAAGGTGTTTAAACATGTAGGAAACATGTGGAAAGATTGTGGAATGAGTGGGAAAAGATTGGGGTGAATTTGGAGTCCAAATGAGAAGAAAAACACTTTGAAAAATGGGTTCTGCTGTGGACCGCCCCTAGGGACCGCCCCTGGGGGAGGTCCAGGCGAATTCTGCAGGAAACTAGCTTCTGGTTGGGACCGACCCGCCCCAGAGGGGTGGTCCAGTGCAGAGAAAAAAAATTTGTTTTTGGCTTCTAATGATTGGGGATTGGATGGTAATGGTTTTAGATGATGTTTAGGCCTTGTTTGGTGACATTTTATGACCCTTAGAAGGGTGGACAAGTATGAGAATTAATGAGAAATGATTAACTTATGAGATTGAGTTTAAATTGCAATGACTTAGTGGTCCAACATTAGAGGAGTGATGATGATTTGAAAGATAAGCATATAAGGACTTAAGAGGTTAAGGTAAGTAAAATGGTTTTAAGTGTTTAAGGTTAAGTTAGAAAGAATTTAAGAGGTGCTAGATGGAGATTGATATGTAATGATAATATAAGGTTGTTTAAGACATGTTTGGTGAGTAACAATGATAATTAAGTGGGTGAATAGGTATAAGGAATGAGGAGAAGTGATTCACTTAAGATTAAGTTTATAAGAACTTAAGTGGTATTTAGTTGGAAATCATTAGTGATAGTAAGCTAGGTTAGTTTAATTAAAAGTAATTAACCACCAAATTCGATGAATGTTTTAGGACTTGGGAATTTGGACTCTGGAGGAGAGTAAGCAACCGAAACGACCAATGGTGAACGGTACAGTTCTTCTTGTGACCTGCTTGCTAACGAGGTGTCCCTCGGCTTGTGTGCTATCTGTTTATGTGTGCCGGCTAAACAAGATAAAGCATGCAACCGAATATATTTTATTGTATTGTTGTGTGATGTTTGAAACTAACACAACTTACCGTGAGAACTTACTAACTAATGTTTAGTAAAGAATTGTGTGAGACTAAGGAACACTCCCTAATATTAGTTTGATAATAACCGAAAGAGGTTTAACCAACAAACATTGTCTTGAGACTTCTACTAACTGGAACTTGGGAGTGAGATCCGGACTGACTCCGGTCATGCATGTTAAGGAAAGGGGTCGGTATCTAAAGCAGATCCGACTTCCGCTTAAGGACTTGTCTTCGGACTTGTTGCCTAGGGTCGGTTGCCGGCTCAGCTACATTGGACATCCAGTCCAAGGTTGGAGGCATTAAGATGGTGCGGTAGGATCACCTAAATCCTAAATTTTAAGATGAGTTGTTTATTCAACCAATGGAGTTAATAGCTCATTGGCTAGGGTTGCTTTTGACCCGACAAAATAAACATTGAGATAAGATACAATCGTTTCTATTTAAAGAATGGTTTGTATTCTAAGATTAAGATAAGGTTTGAGATAAGATACTACCATTTCTATTTAAAGAGTGGTTTGTATTCTAAGACTGAGATAAGCTACAACCATTTCTATTTAAAGAATGGTTTGTTTCCTAAGACTAAGATAAGGATTAAGATTGAGGTAAGATAAGGTTGGACTGAGATTAAGAGGAATATAACTTAAGGAGTTAAATAATTGACTCACTAATTAAGGGAACGCATTTAAGTCGTTCATCATGTTTGAACTTTGATTGTTCATATTTGGCTTGTTGTTTATTGCACTTTCTATTATGTTTGCATCTAATCACCTCCATGCTATCGACAATTAGTCGTCGTAGCCACGTTAGCTTGGGGGCCATGAGAGGATCGTACCAGCAATTTTGCTGACCCCCTTTGGGGGCTGTTTTTACTACGCAGGTGAACGTCAGAAGGCACCCGTCATGAGAGTAAGATGGGGTAGATGTGTTACGGGTTAAGTGTGGCCTACGAGTTGTGCATGTACACTCGTATGGTATTTTGAGTTAGTAAGTTGTATAGGATGTGAGGGGATTGTGAGAATGATATGTATTTGGTTAAGACTTGTAAGTACTAATGTTCGGTATATACTGTTTGTCAGACCGTGGCAAGGTCCTGGAGTGTATTTAATTCCGCTGCAACATTTGTATATATGATGTTAAGTTGCGATAACCACGATTGGATTGAGATGGGGTGTTACACAAAACCAAATTTTCTTTCAAACCCATGTTTATTTCAAACCTTCTTTTAAACCCAACCAGAGGACCTACGCCGGCCTCAGTGCCACATAGTAGGTAAGTTACACCCAGTTTACTTTTGAATAACCGGACGGAAACGGTAACCCAGGGTAGCAACCCGAGGGAATGGATTGAGTTCATAACAATACAACAGCGAATAGACTTTCCCTGATTAAGTTTGGGAAGCACGAAATGCATATTATCATAGGATGATATAAGGGAGTTGACAACAGAACACTTCACCTAGGCGTGTGACAGACACTACGAGTGTACGAAAATGAAATGTGGGACGACCGCACTCCGGTAGGAGCTTGTGGGCCTGATAGACCTACTTATGGGTTAGTCGGGTAAGTAGCAATGTATCAATATGGTACCCCACATATGTATACGAGTAGAGTCCGGAACACGGGAAGTAGTCAACTCCATACTACGGTCAGCAGTAAAAGTCAAACAAGAGCAACGAATTACCACGAATGGTTGAAGTAAGGGAACCCAGTTAAGTTAAAGAGACTAAAGGAATTAGTGAATTCATCTCAAGAAAATGTTTAAGAGTCAGGAAACACGAAGTGCACTGACTGTTAAGTAAAGACATAGCATATGTCTTAAGAATCCTGAGGGATAAAACATGATAGTTGGAATGAATACCCAGCCTACATGGTAAGGCAGATGCCTAATGTGGACACATTAATGTGCAAGAACGGGATGAAACTCCCGGAATGATCACCTAGACTACCAAGGGGTATCGATCTTCACAGAAGAGGATAGTAAATCCAGTTAAGAACGCAAAAGGCATAGTTTATTAGAAATACCAATAAGTGCAAGCCAGAGGTAATGGCATAACTTAGCAGCACCCAGGAGCAATCCTTGAGGGGTGTTTTGGATCAACAACTGTTGAATGGAATAACGTGACAAAAACGCAAAGGTTGAAGTTAACACTCAGTTTAACATAGGTCGTCAGGAAGCAGACTGACATTCCTAAGGGGCGTCCCATGAAAGGAGGCGTGATGCAACGACCTTGTCATGGAGCCCAATACAACCTCCAAACCATGTAATGTTGTACAGAGAAATAAATGTGTGTCAACAGTCTACATGAGCAGAGCTCGAAGCAGTAAGGCTTATAAGCCACAATAAAGTGTGATATGTAAATTTGATCGGTTGCAGAAGTTTATGTTATACAAGTGAATAGAGCGGAGAACGAACCACTGCTTTAAGAGTGGGGATACCTCTCGATGTTGTGAAACCGCTGAAGCGGCAGTTATGTGAACCAAGTTCAAGAAATATGTTAAGGAGGGACTGTGTTGATATTGCGGGAGAGCAGTTAGTTTAGTAGCATGTGTGTATAATGTGAAGTACCGGGCTGAGTAACGCCGGCTTATAACTCGAGTGAGGGTAATAAAGTGATGGTTCGCTCAAGGAGCATAAAGACTCGAAAAATGTGTATTCAGTGGTCATCCAAATGAATGATGAGCCGTAATAAGAATGATGAAAGTACATGTGCAGAAGCCAATATGACGGTGGATGCCATGTAAGTCAGTGTTATACAATGAGTAAGACCACGGTGCGCAGTAAGCGACCGTTGTATAAGTATTGTTAAATGATAATATGGCAAATAAGCAGAATTATGAGTTAGACTCAGTGGAGATACAACTGTAAGTGATAGCAAATAACTAGGCAGTAAGCCAGTACCCAGTATTATGAGATAAGGATCTCAGTGAAACACGGTGTTCATTCCTATTGCAATCCCATAAGAGATTTACTGCCAGGAGTTTACGCCTCTGCACTCTGTATGACTGAGTGTTTTGGTATTGCACTTGCGTAGTAATGATAGAGTGAGATAGTTAGGAATTTGGTAAATGTTAATTGTGGTAGAAGTAGAAAGAGGCTTATAACGCCATAGTGACCGATGCATAGGAAATTCAAGGTCGTACCAATGAAAAGTACTTGTGCAGGATCAAATGTGGAGGTGTGAATAGCAATAAGTAACTGCAGTAACACGGGACACTAAATATCGGTATGAAATATACCTCAAGTGTGGGAATAACCGTGAGAGCACTACATGAGAGGTAGTAGCTCAACCCCAACCGACAGTAAGTCGGAAGGAAACAAGTTAATCATCGCGAAATACATAGCGGTATACACAGTAAACTATCATGGAAGTGGATATAAAGTTTGTAACTCACTGAGTTCGCGCACGGTAAGAGATACCACGCGTCGGTTGAGAAACCATTATTACCAAGATAAAGGTGATAAAGGAGAGATGTACAATACAGTAAGAATAACGAACGGGGCAAACTAACCTCCAAAGTTATCAGAGGCACGCAGCAGAGGCCAGTGAACCCATGCTACCGAATATGCATTGTGAATACGAGGAATAGTTAATTTCCGACAGGCTAGAATCGAAACCGGTTAAGAGTTAAACAAACTCCAATGAGAATTCTTTGTTTAGGGACTAAACCGCCAATATGGTTAAGATCCTCTAACCGGAACGCATTGTATAACAGACTGCGTGGAAGTTAAAATACTTCACGACGGTAAGAACATTTTAAGCCAATGTTCAGTGATTGATTACGTGGGCGTAATCCCTTTTAAGGGGGGTAGAGCGCAAAACCGCTTAGTGTGTTTTACCGTACAAGTGTACGTGAACTATGTTGTGCATAGCACAAAAAAAATTGGTTGGATGATTGGTACGTGTGTTACATAAACATACGCATTCATTCATGGTTTAACTGTGGTAATTTTGCACAGAAGATGCGAAATACCATTGTGATAAGTGTGACTACTTTGTTAGTTGTTGTGTGTTAGTACAAGTATAAGGGAGTAAAAGAAACTCCCGGGGGAACAAAAACCCCGACAGTATATAAATGTAAAACCGTGTGTTGTATTTTGATAAAATATATGTGTATATGCAATATATTGATTCATGAAAGGGTATGAAACCGACATAGAACCTAGTGAGAATAAGATTCCCTAGGTAACTGGATTAAAGTGAATGGAGATAACTGATAGACGGAGTTCTATCCTTGGAGATGTAATGATTATGACTAGATTGACAAAAAAAGATAGAAAATTGGAAATGGGTGTATTATTTGATGCTTGAAAATGAAGTGGGAGGTGGAACCTGATTTGCATGTGATCAAGGGAAGCCGAACACAAATTGGGGTAGAAGGATAGTTCAACATTGATGCTGATCACATCGGGGTTGGATGATTCTTGAAGCTCCCTTTAAGTGGTCACAAATAACCACGCTAAGGAAAGATGCAATAAGCATAAATTGGACTTGGAGTTGTTTGTGTTTTTCAAAAGGATTTTCAATTGGTATTTTCAAAAAGCATAAATCGACATGTATATGAATAAAGTTAGAAAAAACGACATTGATCGATCGCATACCCAGTACGCATTAGAGATGTCGACGATGATGACCAGTGGTAGATGGGTGGTCACCGGCGGTGATGGGAGTGACGAAGGTGGTGGAAGTGACGGCGGCGATGGCCATTAGTAAGGTGACAGGAGTGAGGAGGCGATTTCAGTAAGAAGATAACGCGAGAGAGAAGTAGAGGTTACTGTAAGTGTGGAGAGTAAACAGGCAATGTTCTAGTTAAAAGGACTTTAGATTATGGTTTACAAGAAAACGTAATCTAAAGTCACACTTTAAATGACGGTTTTTGTAGAACCGTAATCTAAAGTCTAACGAAATAAAAAAATAGCTTGAAAAATATTTGGCCTATGCTGGGTTTCGAACTCAAGATCGACGGTGTTGACTCATGTACCCGCGGCCATTGAGCCATGAGTCTTACGATCAAACATATGCAACATATTTTTATTAAGTTTTTTTAACCTAAAATAAGCAGGTAAGACGACATTGTTAACTGTAATTTAGATTACCCGTGGCGTCGAAAAAATTAAATAATGCGGGAAATATTTGGCGTCAGGTCAAAACGACGTCGTTGACCATCAGTGGGCGGGGACTTTAGATGACGGTTATTGGTAAAACCGTAATCTAAAGTCCGTTGACCATAAGCGTGCGTCAACACGGGGCTTTACATTATGGTTTTACCAATAACCATCATCTAAAGTCTGTTCTATAAAGGCACGCCTATCTCCGATCGATTATTGCTAACAGTTAATTCTATAAACGTTGTTAATTAATTCCGACCCTCCTATTAATCACGGTTTGTGTTTAAGCTGTGATTAATCAGCTGTCATTAAAGGGTTCCGTTCCACCAGTGACATAAAAGACTTGTTTCACTTGTGATACCACTTAAAATGGATCTTCTTGATGTCCAAGTCGAAAATCAACTAAAGTGAACCCAAGGTCATTAATCTGATGACCTAGTCTACTGTAAACCCATTTACAACAAAATAAAGGAATCTTAAGCCTTACGCAATGAAGTTCCCAAATATCTTCTATGACACCATAATAAGATTTGGTTGGCAAAACATGCCTACCGTCATTAACATTGATGTAATGATCAGACGAACTACAAGTATAACCACTATTTTCAAAATTTGACTTCTAATCATGTCCATATATGAAAAGTGTTGCCATTAATATCATAACTTTCAAAAGATATGACATTTGTACCAGGATCGTGCGCTAACCATGTTAACTCATTAGACATGTCATGATGTTTTGAGTATCTTTCCTGAACTCATTGCTCAAACCATGCCACAAACAAGTGGTTTTGTTCCTTTGCCAGCCACCATTCACTTTTTAAAGGATGTTCTTGCCTCAACTCTCTCATGTGGTTCTCAAAGTAGGGTTGAACAAAATTGATGTTTTATAGTATAGTAAGCTTGGCTTATTTCATCAATTCACTTTCAACACTATGAATCTTCCTTCTGCTTGTTCCAACACCGAGAAGCCTCCCGTTAGGCTGTGACTTAGGAATACCAACATGCTTCATACCTGCCAACTACTGTGCAAAATTGTTCCTTCAATAGTGCTGCCCTCGGCATACAACAGTTTTTTACTTTTGCTTTTAAAGTACCCAAATGTTTTTCAAATGGGTACATGTACCTCAAATATACTATGCCACATAGTTTAATTTCTCTAACCAAATGAACAACTAAGTGCACCATTATGTCAAAAAGGATGACATAAAATACATTTCAAGCTGACAGAGTGTTACTAAAACATCACTTTGCACATCATCCAAAGTCTCTACATCAAGAACCTTGTTACATATTGCATTGAAGAAAAAACAAAACCCTGTTATTGTATATCTCACACGTTTTCGGCAGTATACCACAAATAGCAATGGGTAACAAGTGCAACATCATAATGTGATAATCATGTGATTTCATGCCAACTAGTTTCAAGTCAGACGTTGATACAAATTCCTAATATTTGACGCATACCCGGTTGGGACCTTAATATCATGTTTACATTTACAAAAACTATATTTCTCCTTTCTAGAGAGAGTGTAATAACCTGTGGGGGGGGTAAAGATGTACATTTACCTTTCTCTTGTGGTGTTAATTCCTTTCTAAAACCCATAGCCAACATATATTTCCTTACTTATACACCATCCTTTGACTTTTCAGGCATGTTAATAAATTATCCCTCTAATGTTGTCAAAAACATTTTTCATAATATGCATCGCATCATGACAATGTCTACCATCTAATATTGTCGATATGACAATTCCCAAAATATGGACCTCTTTTTGCAAATGTTTTTCTGAGCAGGTTTGAATGGCTTACTAAAATCATTAACTATGTCCTTTACTCAAGCATACACCTCTTTACCACTTACTAGTAAACGAGCAACTTGATTCTCAATCTTACCATTAAATGGTTTCTTCTTCTATCTATAAGGGTGACCCTTGGGGAGAAGCCTTCGATGACCCATATAACATTTTTTCCACAATGTTCCAATGTTCTAAATCTGTATATTCTTCACAAGTTGGGCAGGCAATGCACCTTTAATTGTGTACGCTGATAAATTTTCATATGCAGGGAAGTCGTTTATGGTGCAGTACCACATTGCCCACAAAGTGAACTCCTCTTTTTTGTAAGAATCATACAATCACTCCATCATTCCATAATTTTCAGATCTTCAATCAATAGGGCTAAGTAACATCGATGTCATTACCTGGTTGTTTTAGACCTAATATTAATAAGAAAACATAACGTATTTTTGTTTTATACACAAAGGTTTAAATATATATTACTCTTTACTTATTTTATACTTTGTTAATTTTTCATTAACATATTTTAAAGGACGGTTTACTTAAATCATGCTTTTTAACTTTTTTACGACAGCCTCGAACAAATCGTCGCTTAAGTTCATTTTTCTACGTGAAATAGCTTGTTTTAAAAGATGGTTTTCAGAAATACTATTGTATAAGTTCAAATTCGTGCATAGTAGTATCTGTTTAAAAAACGGTTTTAGACTAACCACCACCGTTTAAACTGGCATGCGAATATCTATTAGTGCACGTAAATCACAAGGCCTTAATGATGGTTTATATACAACTGTCTTTTGAGATGTCCTTAAGTGAACCACACGTGTCCATCAGGTTTATAATAAGGTTTCCACCAGAACCGTTTATTATAGACCGTTTTTTACTAGTGCGGTCAATATTAGTGTACACAAAGGGATAGACAGTGGAAATGGAAGAGAAAAAGATATGATATCCAATAATGCAAGTAAGTAAGAACCAGTCTAAGTACAGAGGCATAAGACCAAGAAGAATCAGGCATAAAAAGAGGAATCCCCGCCGTTAAATAGTGACTTCTCCCCATAATATGGTGAACAAGAAACCTCTCACGGATAAAATCAAAGCTTGCTTGATCACCAGTAAGGCTATAACTACTAGAAATGGAAGAAGATGACGGTGGTGATCCCAATAGGGAAATGGGCACTGTTTCATCAAATTCATTTACTCTCGGCTATTTGTACATGACTTAGTGTGTATCTATTTATAGAGTAAGCAATTTGTATAAAACGCTGAGTTTTTGTAAGTTGTAAAAGAGACAGTTAGTCACATGGGTCTTTCTCTTTATTTGAGTTTTTCGGTTTGGCTTCACTATGGGCTGAGCTTTGTTTAGGTCTTCAGTATTCCCCCCTGGTCCAAGTGGCTGCAAACCTAATCTGGAGCGAAGAATGGTGAAGCGAGCAGTGGTCAACGGCTTGGTGAGAGCATCGGATACCTGTTCGATGTCGTGGACGAAGGCAATGTGCACCGACTAATTTTGGATCCTCTCCCGCATTAAGTGGTAGTCCAGGCTAATGTGTTTGGCGCGCGCATGGAAGACAGGGTTGGTGGCAAGATATGTATCACCAAGATTGTCACCACAACAACTGGAGATTAAGGTAAGTGAAACACTAATTCCCTAATTAGATTTTGTAGCCAGATTAATTTACATGAAGCGTATGCCATTGCCCTGTATTCAACCTATGTCGTAGATCTTGCTACGGTGGGATATTTTTTTGATTGCCAAGAAATTAGGGTTCGACCTAGGTAAACGCAGTACCCTGTGGTTGATTTTCAGTCTTGAATATCATTTGCCCAGTCCGCATCAGAATAGGATTGTAGTTAGAAAGAGGAGTCAACGGGTATGTGACAAGATAGATCAATAGTAGCTCAAAGGTATCTGAGGATTCTTTTGAGCTGTTGCCAGTGATAGGTGGTAGGATGGTGCATTGACTAACGTAGTTTGTTTACTAAAACTTAGGTCCAGGCGAATGAGGCAGAGATATTGTAGGGCTCCAAGAATGCTGCGAAATTTTGTCTGGTCTTCAAAATATCAGATTATTTTGGTTTATTTGAGAGGAGGAGGTCATGGGGGTAAGAACAGGACAAGAGTTGAGCATGTTTGTTTTGGCCAGAAGATTGGTCATGTAGTTTCTTTGAGTAAGATGTAGCCCAGTGTGAGTTCTGAGAACTTCTACCCCTATAAAGTAGTGAAGAAGCCCAGGTCCTTGACAGGGAATAAGGCAGAGAGTTTTTTAATGTAGTGTTTAACTAGAGTGGGAGAGGAACCAGTGATGACAATGTCATTAACATAAATGAGAATGAATAAAGTGTCACCCTTGTAATTATAGATGAAAAGAGAGGGATCTTCCTTAGAAGAATGAAATCCCGTAGAGATAGGAGAGTTGTTGAGCTTAGAAAACCAGGCCCTAGGTGCCTGTTTTAGGCCATAGATAGATTTTTAACATAGGCACACATGGTTAGACAGATAAGGGTGAACAAATCCTAGTGGTTGCTCCATGTATATTTTCTCCTCTGGAGTTCCATGCAAAAAGGTATTGTCAATGTCAACTTGATGAATAGGCCAATGTTTAGTGACAACAACAACTAGGACTAGTCTAATGGTAGAGGGTTTGATGACTAGGCTAAAAGTTTCATTGTAATCTAGACCCTCTGTTTGTGTGTAACCCCTGGCTACAAGTCTAGCTTTTCTTCTTTCATCGATCCATCTTGCTTCTTTTTTTGGTCTTGAGAACCCACTTCACCCCAAGAGGTGTAGCATTAGATGGGAGAGGGACAAGGGTCCATGTTTGAGTCTTTTGTAGTGTTGTAAACTCTTTTAGCATGGCCTCACGCCACTAAGGATATTGATGGGCTTGTTTAAAGGTGGGTTCATCTGGGGTAGTGGTGGTATGATGTATGTGGGGCCATTGAATTTTACCATCTGTTCTGATAAGAGGCTTTCTAATATTTTCTCTGGCTCTAGTAGTCATGGGATGATCAGGTAGTGGTTGAGGAGGGGTAGATTGGAAGAGAATGTGGAAGAGGTTGTAGAATGTTGTGGTGCAGGGATTAGAAGCTATGTTTGGAGTGACAGGAGTATGAGGTGTAGATGTAGGTGTAGAGGTTTGGGAGGGGGAGTTGTGAGATTAGAAGATAGACTTGGGGGTAGGGTGTAGATGGTGGAGGGCTTGTATAGGAGGGGGTGATGGGCAGTAGTAGGAGGTTGATGGTCTGATGTAAAGTGAGAAAGAGCTAAGGCATGAGGGTAGTAAATGATTGGATTTGTGTCAGAGGAGGAAGAGGTAATTCTTTTGTATGAAATGAGTACTCATTGAATAACACATCATGGGAGGTATAAATTTTTGTGAGTGTAGGAATCTAAACGAGGTAACCTCTGTAATTAGAGGCATGCCCTAGGAATATGCATGTGGATCTAAAATTTAGCTTGTTGGAGTTATAAGGTCTGAGATTGGGCCAGCATTCACACCTAAAAACCCTTAGAATAGAGAGATCGGGTTGGGTGTTAAACAACTTTTCATGAGGAGTTTTATGAGCAAGAACTGGGGTGGGGGTTTTATTTATGAGATCAACAGTAGTAAGGAATACTTGTTCCTAGAAAAGGAGAAGGAGATTTGAGTGAGCCAGTGGAGAAAGGCCTTTATCCACAATGGTCCTATGTCTAGATTCAACATTCCTTGTTGTTGATGAGAGTAGGGCAAAAGATGCAATAAAGATTCTCCTTTGTTGAAAGATAGATAGAAGGTTTAATTCTGTGTCGCCATTAACCTGAACAATTGACTTCAATAGAGAAGTTATTTCTCACCAGATTTAAGAAAACTGTAAAAACACTTTGAAATATCAGATTTAGCAGCTAGAGGAAACACCCAGTACATACTAAAATATCATCCATAATGGACAAGTATTATTTGTTTCCACTAATAGAAACAACATGGGAAGGTCCCCAAACATCTAGAAATAAAAGGTCAAAAGGTTTTTGTGACATAGAAGAGGGTTTTTGGGATGAGGTGTAGCATGCATTTTTCCCATGAAACACCCTTTGCAACTTGTGGCTACAAAATCTTAGAGGAAATGAGTAGGTTGAATTTTTTGATAGTAAACTCAGTGACCTTGCTAGATTGGTGACCAAGTCTTTGATGCCAAGTGGTGGTGGTGGTTCTTTGTGTGATGTGAGCTTGTAAACTTGAGGAGGTGGTGTTGGATAGTTACCTTTCAAAGTTGTATAAGCCATCTTTAATTCCTCTTTGAGAAGAAGTTTCCTCGTGGGTAAGTCCTTGATTAAGAAACAAGTAGGGTAGAATTAAAAAAACAACATTATGATCAATAGTGAACTGGTGAACAGAGATAAGATTATTTTGTAAATCAGGAACATAGGAGTTTAGGAAGAGTGAAAGAACCATAAGGGGTAGATAACAGGCCAATGTCTGGGTAGAAACAGGCCAATGTTTGGCCCTTGACAGGAAGAGAGCTTCCATTTCTAAGTTTACATCATCAACTTCAGTATGGACTTGATTCTCAATGCTTAGATTAGAGAAGTCATTTATGAATGGCTACGTGCACAGCTATCATGATACCAGGAAGAGTCAGCTTAGGTGTAATGAGCATTGTGAAAGTGATTGAGGGTGGGTTTTGGTAGGCATGGTTGAATCGATGGTAACAAGAGGTAGCTGTGTGGTCAAATTTCCACAAATCTGACATTGAATTCTGGGGTCTTTCTTACCAGATAATGATTATTAGATCCTCCCCCTCTGTTTAAGTTTCTTCCCCCTCTATAGTAAGAATTTCCTCCTCTGTTACCTTACCTCCTCTGTAACCTCTTCCCCTGTTGTTTTGAGATTGTGTAGAGGTCTGGGTGATGTTGGTGGTGATGTGGGTATTTGAGGTAAGTTCAGAGGTTTGTTGGACTAAGTAAGATTTATAGGTGAGGAGCTGGCCATAGAGGACATCAGGGGTAACTGGGTTAGTGTGCATCATGAGATTTGTTTTAACAGATTCAAAATCAAGGGGTAGGCAGTGATGATGCAACTATCAAAATCCTCATCAGACATAGGAGCTCCTGCAGAGGCAAGCGAGTTAGAGATAGTTCTGGCTTTGTTAAAGAACGTAGTGATATCATCTGACCCTTTCTTGATTCTCATCAGCTGAGACCTTACACAACATTATTCTAGAGTTTACCTTGGCTGCAAACATTTCGTAGACTTGTTCCAGGTTTGAGAGGCTGAGGTAGAGAGAACCACCTGAGTTAAAACTGTTGGTGTCATGGATTCATTTAACAATGACATTATGAGCTGGTCAGTCTGCATCCAAGCTACAAAATCTGGGTTTATCTCATTGTAATCCTTTCTGCAGGTTTGGGTTTAGTGCCGTCTATCCAGCCTAAAAGCCTGACCATGAAGATTTGTTTCCAGCTAGATCTTCCATAGAGGAAAGTTTTCTGAGGAGAGTTTGATGAAATTTGAGGAGGGAGATAAAAAAGATGAGACAATATGGTGGATGATGAAGATGAGGTAGAGAGCAGGCAGTCTGGAGTGCCCGAATGTGAGCTGCTTGAGGAAGATGAACCATTAGACATGGGAGAAAAGAATTTAGCAAAAAGAATAACAGAAAAACCTGCTTGAGGGCTCTAATTACCTAAAAAGAAATAGAAGAAGACGAGGTGATCCCAATAGGGAAAGGGGCACTGTTTCATCAAATTCATTTACTCTCGTTTATCTTATCGTACATGACCTAGTGTGTATCTATTTATAGAGTAACAATTTGTACAAAACGCTGACTTTTGTAAGTTGTAAAAAGAGACAATTAGTCACATGGGCCTTTCTCTTTATTTGAATTTTTCCGGTTTGGGCTCCACTGTGGGCTGAGCTTCGATTAGATCTTCAGTAATAACTGACCCTGCCTCAAACGATTCTTGCTATTTGATTCAAATCGTATACTAGCTAATAACGATTCAAATGATCATTTGATGAATCCATGGGATGGAATCTTTTTATTGGAACTCTTGAAACCATGGAATCAATTCTCTGTTCACGAAAGCACTCCCCTCCTAGACCCTTTCACCGATTATCTGACGTTCGCGCGACTTTTGTTCCCGATAATTCCCTTCTCTAATCATACTCTTTATATCGCTTCTTGATTTTCATATATCCGATCTCTCAAAAAAATTTCCATATTTTACCTTCTGCACTTCTATTGATTGATTTTTCCGGAAACTACCTGAAAACACTTCCAGCGTTTCATGTTTAATGTTCAAACGAATTTCATCTCAGTAGGCTGTCAGAACACCGATCTTTCTCTGTATTTGCATTCGGATACTTCTGCCTCTGAATCACCAAGTTTCTCTTTTCTCTCGTCACTCTTCCGAAAGTGACAGTTAATAATTTTGTTCTGCGCTAATGTTGAGCAAATCTCAATTTCACATTTCATCAGTCTGAACACTCCAACTACTGTTGGTGAAACTGTTAAAGTAAGCATCTCGATATGAAACCGGGGAGTGGTACTACTACTAGTCTACTTCTAGCCTGTAGCAGCAGCAGCACACGGATTTCTTCCGTAAAGCTACAAAACTGAATTTGTTGGATTTGACGAGGATTAGCAATTTTTTCTTTCCTCTGCTGGTCCCATTAAAATCCACAATAGGTAACCTTTGTTTCTGGGGACTTTTGGAATGTGCGGAATAGAAAGGGCAGTTCCACTTCACGTGCAACTTTCTAAGTGTGAAGCAGTCGCCAGTCGAGGCGGAATTCTCGGGCAATTAACAAGGTTAAGAGTAGTTAGTTTTTGGTTAATAAGGAGAGTAATGATTCGTTTTTTTTGCCCTTAGTTTACTAGTTTTTCTTATTTTTATAATGTGACTGAAAATAACATTATCTCAAAAATCTTTCCAATTTAATTATTCACCTGTTATTAGGTAGTTTGGTTCTCTTCCGTGTCTATCTCGACAGGTAACATATGATCAATGAACTGTGACCGGTAGATGAAACAACCCAAAAATCAAAAGTAACTTATTTTCATCCTCTCATTTTCCTTATTGATTTTTTTCGGTTCCCATTCAAGAGAAACGCTCCTTTGGTATGCTATACGAACCTTGGCTCAGGACCTCAGGTACCGCACAGCTATGATTAAAATATATTAATTGGTTGAGCAGTGTAGGTTTGATAATTGGCAGACATGAAATCTCTTTAAAATGATTAAGCAAGAGGATTTAAGAGTAGATCTAGTTGATTATGATTAAGCGAGAGGACTTTTCGGATTATCCTGAATCTCAATTCCTTTCTGTAGAAGGAAACTGTTTAACATCTGTATTATGTGCCTCTCGCTTTCTATCTACTATGGTCATGTGTCCACCTTGTCCTTATCTGATTGTAATGCTGCTTTCGCACTTCAATCAAATGCTGCGAGAAATATCTCCCAATACTTTTGCAAAGCTTCGCTTATCTCAGTTGTGAAATATAACCAGTGGTAGAGAAAAAAAGTATTTAAGGGAAAAAGTAAAAATTGTATTGATAATTGATGTATATATGGTTCTATTCTTTTGTAATGATGATTTTATAACTGATGTTAGTTGTGAGTTGATGTTAGAAAAATAGAGAGAAAAAATAAGAGAATGTAAGAAGTTGATATAACTATTGATGTATGTAATATATATAAAAAAAATGAACTAATCAAATAAACTCATTTTCATAATCTCATAAAAGAATGAGGATAGAGAGAAAAATAATAAATTGATGAGTTAAACTAGTTTCTATAAACCCGTAAAAGGAGTTCAAGGCTGGCTCTTTCTTGGCAAACTTTAGATTTCGTATGATGGGCATGTTACAGATAGACATATTTGAATTGGAAGAAAATTTTGGGTAACTGACTTCAACAAGTATTGGAGTATAGTCTGGATATATCTTTCCCATTCTATATTCTATATATCTTACCGTTATGTGTAGTTTTTATATTAGGATATATGATGTACTTTTCTAATCTGTATCTTAGGCTTATATTTGTAATTCCAAACCGGGTCGGTTCTGTAAGGAACCAAACCCTTCCCGTCTAAACAACTAGCCCCGTTCTCCTTCTTCCCTAATCACTTCTATAAAACACTCTCTGAGTTTCACTAGAGAGCTAAGAACCGTTTGTGATTCTTCAATCAAGATGCATTACTTTTCTTCTTCCTCTGTTTCGTTCTAAATCTCACATGGTATCAGAGCGCAAAGCGCTGCATCGACAAGAACAATCATGAGCGAAAAAAATCCAGACGGCAGGAATACCGTAAACCCTACGACAACAATTGATCAGTCGGATCCCCTCTATGTCCATGTCACAGAGCAACCTGGTCAAGCGCTGGGTCCGAAATTCTCCGGGGAAGGATTTTTATCCTGGAGGTGGAACGTTCGACGTGCCTTGAAGGCAAAGAACAAAATAGGGTTTATAGACGGGACCATTCAACGCCCCAAGGATCAAGACTCTGTACGTCTCGCGGCGTGGGAGCGGGCGAGTTCTCTGGTTGCTTCATGGCTGATTTCAACCTTAGCTCCCAACATTGCAAGAAGCGTCGCCTTCACCGAGAGCCCGAGGAAATCTGGGAGTGGCTTGGGCGCAGATTTGAAAAGAAAAAACTAACTACGCTACATAATGTCAAGTCCCAGATTGCGAATTTGAAGCAGGGCGACGATACGGTCACTGGCTATTTTATGAAGGTGAAAGAAATCTGGGTTGAGTACGAACTTGCACTCCCGATTGAAGGTTGCGAGTGTTGTGAAAACTGCAAATCGAAGGATGAGCAGAAGAAGCAGAGAGAAAAAAGGGAACTTATTATTTTTATGGGCTTGAATAAGTCTTACACTCAGATCCGCGGGTAGATTCTTGCAACCAAAGACGTCTCGTCACTTGAAGAAGCCTATTCTCTAAAAATTCAAGAAGAAGAACAAAGAGGGAATTCAGACTCGAAGGACAATGATGATCAGACGGTATCCCTAGTTGCAAGGAAACGGTAATTTTTCGAGTTCTGGCAAACAAAAATCGGTCTCGATTTCTGGAAACCCTAAATTTCCGACAAAGAAACAATTTGGGAGAGGCACAACCACCGGAAGAAAAGAGCAAACAAAGTGTCAAAACTATGGAAAAGTTGGACATTCAAAGAGTGAATGTTGGTGGTTGATTGGCTTCCCTGGTGAGGATAGCAAGAGAACCAGAGAAGCTCACGCTGGATCAGTTGTTGAAGAAGACAAAGGGCAATTCAGCTAGGGCTACAGAAGAAGATTTTCCAAGTCTCCCGTGAGAGGTTTCAGCACCGAACCAGCTAAGAACCAACTCGTCAGCTATCTTCAACAACACAAAGAAATGATGGAAACAAGAATAACCAGAACAGTTTTGGAGATTTTTCAGGTAATACCCCAACTGTCATTAATCTTGTGCCATGTTGACTTTGAACAGACATGATACATTTAAAGAACTGCGAAATTCCTGGATAATAGATTCAGGCGCAACAAAACATATAGGTGGAAATATGTTGTTCTTATCCAATCCTAGATGTTTGAATGATAGGAAGGAAATAACACTTCTTGATGGGCATAAAGAAAATGTTGAATTTGTTGTTGATCTGCTTACTGATAATGTCAAGTGCTTGGAAATATCATGTTGTTGCGAACTTCAAGTTTAACATTGTTTCAGTTAGCAGGATGATAGTAATTCTAAAAGTTGAGATTGTGTTTTATGAGAATATCTTGTGTTCTGCAGGATTCGAGAGAAATATTTCCAGGAGAATTGGAAAACAGTTTGCTAGTTTATATTTTCTTGATCTTGCTGGCTTGCGTGCATATATTTTAGAAAGAAAAGATAAACCTGTTACTTGTGTAAACTGTAATACCCCCATCCCACATCGGGATATGAGTAGTAATGTGAGTGGTTTATAAGGATACATATGTGTTGACTACAATAACAGGCCTTCCACTTTGAAGCCCAAGTTAGGATTGAGGGCCTAAAGTGGCTAGTTTTCAAGCCTGGATGGTTTTGCGAGCTAGGTTGTTGGACAGTTACCCATATGGGGTGTTACAAATGGTATCAGAGCTGACTCGGGCCGTGCCGGGATGAGCTACCCGACACCTACCGAGAGGTCCATGGGACTTGGATGTTAGGCTTGCGACGAGGACGTCGCGTTCTTTGAGTGGGGGAGTATGTAATACCCCATCCCACATCGGGATATGTAGTAGATATTAGAGTGAGTGTTTATAAGGATACATATGTGTTGACTACAATAACAGGGCCTTCCACTTTGAAGCCCAAGTTAGGATTGAGGGCCTAAAGTGGCTAGTTTTCAAGCCTGGATGGTTTGCGAGCTAGGTTGTTGGACAGTTACCCATATGGGGTGTTACATAAACAGTCTCAGCTTGTCTGCAATAGTAGAAACAATGATCTTTTACTGTGGCATAATAGATTGGGTCATGTACCCCTGGCTAAGATGTGCAAGATTTCTGAAATCAATACTAGAAACGTGTCAATTCCAAACTTACTGTTTTTCCTTGCACCACTTGTTTTAAGGCGAAAAACAAGAGAAAGAAATTTCCTTTATCCAGTATAAAAGCGACATATCCCTATGAAATGTTGCATGTGGACATCTGTGGGCCCAAGAGAAGTCAAACCACAGATGGACATAAATATTTTCTTACTCTGGTTGACGATTACACCAGAGGACCCTGGGTTAAATTACTGAAACATAAATCAGAGGGGTAACAACAGATAGAAGACTTCATCACCCTTGTAGAAAAACAGACCAATAAACATGCAGGGTTATAAGGAGTGACAATGCAAATGAGTTAGGAAAATCCCTAGAGGGAAAGAGTTTTTCAGGAAAAAAGGAATAATACAACAAACCACTTGCCCTCATACTCCCCACAAAATGGGGTAGTAGAGAGAAAACAGGGGCATATCATGGAGGTGGCCAGGGCCTTTCATTTCCAGTCAGGTCTTGAACCCAAATTTTGGGGTCATTGTGTAGAACATGCAACCTACATCATCAACAGAATTCCAAGTAAAGCCATACAAAATCTTTCCCCCTTTGAGAAACTTTACGGAAATAACCTCAATATGGTGATCTAAAAACCTTTGGCTGTTTATGTTACATCACTAATCTAAGTCCCAACAGGGGGAAACTTGATCCTAGAGCCTATACTTGTGTCTATCTTGGTGATTGCAAAACAAAAGGACACAAGATTCTTGTAACACCCCTACCGTTAATACAATGCTTACCGTCCAATCTCCTTACACTTTCAGATACACGCATCAGATACATACTTACATAATGAGGGTGATACAATGCCGTTAGTCACCCACGTGACTAACAAGGCTACTACTTCTACAAACAGCATCGGTCTGATGGACCGGAATCCCGAGTACTACACATCTATATTACATACTCCATTCATCATCAAATACAACAACGCTCCATTCAATACTTACTCCTCTCATAATCCATACAATACAATATACTTAACCGAGTCTACTAGGATCCTTATACAATTATAATATCTCTTCCAAGTTCATACATTCTCACTAAGAGTCTACATCTACCCATTCCTCACCACTACTTACTTTCTAAGTACAAGGGTGTGCCACCGGTCTCTTACCTTGAACACATCCGCTTCGGGTACCTGCACACTAAAAACGTTCCCCCTAGGGGGTCAGCTTTCGCTGCACATGATAACCGCATACCCCGCGTACTAGTGAGGGTACGCCGACCACTTGGTCGAATACATGCAGTTCATTTTCTTTCAAACATACATGCATACATGCTCTTATACACAATACAATAATACTTACGCAAGCATACATACATACACTTCATTACATATGAGGAATACAATATAACCATCCAATACATACTTACCTTCTTCCGAATATACATACTCATTACATACACAAAGTACAGTTCTTGTTAGCTTCATTGGTCCACCCGGGTTAATCGGGTGGAGATTACTCTTTTATTCATTACTTCATACGTACGCATACATACTCATACTCATACTCATACTCATACATACTTACTGATCCATACTTACTTACATACTTACTCTTACTCATGTTAAGCCGGTATGGCCTCTGGGCAGGGACTACACCGTCCCACCACCAGGCTTTACTTGGTTCACCAATCCAGGATGCTACCCATTTAAGGGATTTGGGCGTGGACCAGTTAAGAACCAGGAATCGGATCCAACCTCTTGTGTCACCTCATCCTCACGCGTGGCCGAAGCTATATCGGACTTCTACTCATTCCAATTTACTCACTTAAGTTAGGAGTTAGGTAGTTAGGAATTAGTAGAAGTCAACATCCAAGCCCCGATAATACAATACACATATACACATTCATACGAGGTACAATACATTACACAAGTACAATACGAGGTACATACACACTTCATTCCCATTTATTCATTTCATGAATTATACAAACTGTTGTTCAAGACATGTATCAAGAACAATATAAACAAGCACAAGTAAGTGCAAGATAATCCGATTCATGCATTTATCTTATTTAGGTGATCAAGTAAGCACACAAATCGGGGTAACCAGATTAGGATACAGGGCATGAAGAAATCATACCTTTTTCTGCAATTTACTTTACCGTGCCCTCTTGTTCCTTAGTCCTTATTTGTTCCTCGAGTCCTATTCTTGAACCCCTGGCTACATGCCAAACGGTTCAATCAAACTACGCATTACATTACATACATAATTGCTACTCCCGTACTTACCCCGTTGTCTCGTTGTTTCGGTTTCACTTAATGTTCTTATACTTACACATTGTTTACTTCCTTAAGTTAGTTTTCTTACTTAACATCGTGTACTTACATATATGTACATATGTATATGTGGGTATACATATATATATTTACATATATATATTATTATTATTTAATTTTTAATTTTTTTTTGTATGACTCGACCGACCTTACCCAGGGTCGGTCCCAAGGTCGGTCGAAGTCAGTAGGATAATACGCTGGAAATTACAGGGCCGACCGACCTTGCAAGTCTGGTCCCAAGGTCGGTCCATCCCAGTAAGTTTCGTATGTGAAAATTTTAGCCCGACCGACCTTGCAAGTCCGGTCGCAAGGTCGGTCCATTCCAGTAGCTTACTCGACGGAAATTTTTTTTTTTCTGGCCACCGAACTTGCAAGTCCGGTCGCAAGTTCGGTCCATTCCAGAAGGTTACTGACGGGAGAATTTTCTGGTCCGACCGAACTTGCAAGCCCGGTCGCAAGTTCGGTCCATTCCAGAAGCATTCCCGTCTTTTGTAAATCTGGGCTCGACCGAACTTGCAAGTCCGGTCGCAAGTTCGGTCCGGCCCAGTATTTGCATTTTTGTTTCTGTTTTCAGTCCTCTCTCTTTACCCATTACTTCCTCATTGTTCCTACACGTAATCCCACATGTTTTACCACTAAACAAACCTCTTATACACCTTAGTTCCTCCTCAATTCCTTACTCATTCCTAAATCCACCTACACAACTTCTCTCCCTTTCTTTTCTTTCAACACTTACAATAGTTTCTTTCTAACTTCTCCAATGCATATTAATACACCTTGCTACAGATTTTATACTTCTTACTCCTCATACTACCACTACCATTCTGTAGCTACTAAACATCTCTACTAACTCCAATACACACCTTAGTTTTCCCATTTATCAAGTCATCCATACATATACATATTCCTACCAAAATTTGGCCATAGTTCATCTACTTTTCTTACTTGGCCACACATACCAATCTCACCAAATTCATTCCTACACTAGCCACACCCATACAAGGGTCCTACCAGCAATCAAACAAATCAAATTCCATCTAATACACACAAAATACTCCATCAAACATCAATACTAATACTCATACACAACCATTTGGCTCCAAGGCCTACAATTCACATACTAATTTCACAAATACCCAAACTTCCTCACAATACTCGAACTCCCAATACTATAATACCATGCAAGATTTTGGGTTCTTTACTTAGTTTACCCATTCCATTAGTCTAATGCATCAAAATTAACATTAGTAAAGAGCTCTTACCTTGAGCTTATAATTCCTTCTTTCTTTCTCATTTCTCCTCCTTCTTCCTTTCTTGCCCAAATCGGCCATGTGGGGAATGGAGTTGCCAAACTCCATTCCCATCACCCAATGAACACAAAACACTACAATTAATATACTAACCCTAAATTAATGTCAATTCATTGAAGTGTTTGAAATGAAATTTCTAGGGTTTACCTTTGGAGAGTTTTTAGAGGGTTTTAGCCCTTGGTTCAAGAAGGTGATCCACCACCATTGGAGGTTGAAACAAAGCTCCAAAACAAGAGGAAAAACAAGGTTACAGAGAGAGGAAAAATCGGTTATACCCAAGAGATGGGGAAAGTGAGGTCTTTCATGAGATTTTTACCTTGTTGGAAAGAGGAGACTCCAAGCTCCATAATGGTGTGCTTTTCTCTTCAAATGGGGAAAACCCATGGAGATGAAACTCATCCTTTTCGAATTTTGAAAAGAGAGAATGATAGAGGAGGATGAGGGGATTACAATATGTAATTATTTTGTGATTGGAGCTCAAATGTGGCTTGAGCATGAGGTAGAAGAAGGGAAGCCATGGGAGGCTTGTGGAGCTTCAAGAAATCGCCCATACCAGAGGAAAGAGAAGGGAGAAATCGGTGGGATAAGGAAGGAGAGAGGTGAGAGTAGAGAAGAGTGAGTGAGGAGAGAGGGAAGGGATAAGTATTTCTACTTTATTGCTTTTTGCTTTTGGCTCTCTTATTTAATTAGCTAGTTACATGTGTGTGTGAGGGTTATTGACTATTAAAATCGGCCCCCTACAGTTATACCAGCTGGAGCGTTTTTGTCTTTTACAGAAAACGCTCGTTATTTTACCCGGTTTAGGTACTGTTCACTAACCGGGCCGTTTTCCGGAATTTTCTCGTTTCTTTATTTTTATTGGTTATTAAGCTTCCATAAATGCTTAATAATTATTATTTAATGATTTATAATTTTTACGGGTCTGTTTGACCACTTAAAGTCACGTTTTCGGGTTTTCTCGAAAAACGTGCTCTAAAGCTCTATTAGCGTTTTAATACCTTATTTGGATCCGTTTTCTTCGGGAGTTGTTCCCATATATTATTTAGGTCTTATTAAACCTTTGGAATCCATATAATACACTAACTAACCGAGGTCTCATACCTCCTATGGTTATTTAACGCTTATTTTTAGCGTTTTTCGCCTTTAAGCGTTTCTTTATTTCTTTTGGATTTATTTTTCCTTACCAGTATTAATTAGGTACCATTAGGCCCTTAAATACGTATTAGATTAATTTTAATCCTTATTTTAGTTCGGGTATTTCAATCTACCCCCCTTAGGAACTTTGTCCTCAAAGTTGTTCGAGGTTATGGGTTTACAATGCTTACTCATTCTTACGTGTCTAATACCAAAGCCATACCTTCTTCCTCTTACAATCCCAAATCCATTACTCAAGGTTCCTACATACTATACCATACCATACC
The DNA here is from genome assembly GCA_023374045.1 of Limonium bicolor. Lineage (NCBI taxonomy): Eukaryota > Viridiplantae > Streptophyta > Magnoliopsida > Caryophyllales > Plumbaginaceae > Limonium > Limonium bicolor. The sequence continues at coordinate 70,322,267 of CM041779.1, read as the reverse complement.
ATACTAATGCACAATAATTACTCCAATCCGCATTACTACTACCGACCATCCGTTCCTCATTACCAATTTATACATACATACAATGCAAGGCTATTCCCAAGCAATGCAATACACATTCCAATCCCGCAGGCGCTCAGGTCATCTAGACACGGGACTCCTCTATGTCCCGCTGCCCTTGGAATAATACCACATACTACCTTACTATCTTCTTCGGTACCCACTTCTAACACATCCTCATTCTCCATACTAAAGGAATTCTTCCCAACTACTAATTAAAAATTTCTAAAACATACAACTCCATATTCCAATTTATATTCATTACTTCTATCCTATGTGTGATTCTTGTGACCACTTGAGGGGAGCTTCAAGAATCATTCGACCCTGATGTGATCAGCATCAGTGTTGAACTATCTTTCCACTCCAATTTGTGTTCGGTTTCCCTTGATCTGATCAGGATCAAGTTCGACTTCCCACATCAGTTCAACCAAACAAATAATTTAATTGTTTTCATTTTCTATCTTTTTATTCTTCTAGTCGTGATTACGAATTCATACATCTCCAAAGGATGGAATCAATCCATCAATCATCCTCACTCTACTTCCCAAATGCTTTACTCCGTGGTTCAATACCTAAATGCTCACTTCATCGACTGTTACTACTTCCATCATTACTCACCATCATCTCCTATATTCTAACTAAGGAATACTACACTTATAAGATTTAGTTGACTTCAATTGTTTCAAATATTTTACTTACGATTCCACTACTCATAAATTTCATTCATCTACTACTCTCATTCATTTCGTACTACTTCTTCAAGGTACAATACTTGTGGAGCTCCGTCCACTACTCATTACTTTTCTTTACTAATACTCTTACATTGGTGTTACCAGATGGGTGTATTCATCCTATGGTATTTGCATGTCTATTGCATGTCTAATGCCTAGTTACCATAATTACAATATGAATGAGTACTTATGTTTATTTAACATAGTATCAATCATCAATTTGATTCTCATTTGTGCTATGCACATTACGGTTTATGTGTTTTATTCACAAAACTTACATTAAGCGGTTTTCGCTCTACCCCCCTTAAAAGGGATTACGCCCACGTAATCTACCATATTTTATTATTATTAAACTTTGGTTTAATCAGTCTGGGCAAACTGAAGCGTTTAGCTTCACTACCGTATACTATACATATGCTCTGGTCAAAGGGATCTTAACCATACCAATGGTTTAGTCTTTGCACCAAGAATTCCTATATGAGTTTATTTAACTCATAATTAATTCGGTTCTAGCCTAACCGGCTTCAAGGCATTAATAGCCATTCTATTATACTCACTAGGTACATTAATCTCCTAGCTAGGGCCCACTAGCTTCTGCTGCGCGACCCTGATAACTTGGGTTATCCACCCTTCTTGTTATCCTTAATGTGCTATACATCACCTTCTTATCCGTCTATTATGGAATAAGGTTTACTAAACAAATGCGGTATTCTTTTACCGTGTTTGAACTCAATGAGTTTAGATTTATAACCAGCTCTCTGGTAATCTACTGCACATGGTATTCGTGCTTTCCACGATTATTCGTTGGTCAGGCGAGGTTAAGTCACCACTTAGTGTAGTGCTTCCTCTGTTGTCACTAGCTTCTAAATTATACCAGTTCTTCTGGTTCAGTACAAGTGTCTTTTACTTGTATGACCTTGCATTTCTATGCGTCGGTCCTAGTGACTTTCTTAAGTCTCCTTTCACCTTTATTCCATGGAATTCACATCTTGTGATTGTTAGTGTGTTTTACACTCTTCGTGCTTCTTTGGCCTTAGGCCGCACGGTTTGTTGCTAAGCTTGCTCAATTGGCTAGTGCCATGTTCGTGGTGAAAGGAAAGATTTACTACGGTTTAATTCCTCCATATCCCTAGCCATCTCATTAGATCCTTAGCTGAACAAGTGCAATGCCAAAACACTCAGTCATACAGAGTGCAGAGGCGTAAACGCTTGACAGTAAGTCACTTATGTGATAGGAAGGAATATTTCTGCCTGTCATCTCGTACTTATACTCCGTGTCATTATCTGTTACTTCCTCATATCGGTCGCTTGTTGCGCACCGTATTCTTACTCATTATACAACATCGTTTTTACTGTGATAGTTTCTCTTTACTCATTGCCATTGTCATTGGCACCATTCCCTTATGGTATGTAATACCCTGGGGTTTCCAATGTTCGTGTGTATGACGGTTGTCGTAGCATACCACAATATTAATCTTCCCAATGTGGAGATGTTCTTCCATTTTAGGTTTCATGTGTAGGTTAGCTTACCTCACATTCCGTCATCATTTGTGATACATTTACCAAGTATCTTGGTTGACCAAGGATGAGATAACTCATCGGTCATAAGCTCTCTTGAGCGTTAGTCATTCGTGGTGTTCAATGTGTATTCACATAGATTGTTTGACAATTATTGTCTTCCAGTGCTGAGCATTGGTTATAGGCTCTAGCTGTCTAGTTCCACTTGTATGTATATCACCGGGACATCCCAAGAAACTTCAAGGTTTTCTGGTCCCGTTCTCCAATTGAGAGTATTCTATTACTGATAAATGAAAGTTCTTGTTGAGGGGTTTGCTCCACTCATAGGTCTAATGACAAGGTTTATCATGTTGGTGTTTATGCAATGGTTCTCCACATGTTAGGTGCATATGGGTATGCTTACTCCTTAAGTCGTAATGGTTTGGAAATCTCATTTCCTTATTCCATCACCCTTGGCAATATCTATTTGTGGTTTTATTGTTATAGTAGATGGAAGCCTTTTCTAAGGTTCACATCATCACCACATTGGTGGTCTTTGGTTAACGAGGGGTACCTTCCCTTGGGTTTCTCGTAGTGTCCAAGTGGGGACTAGGCCAATGTTGGCATTATCATGATTCTCATGCCTTGTGTACAATTGCTACAGAAGGCATGAAGGCAATTAAGGCTTGTCAACTGTATACTAGACTATATGCTCTAGTGACAGTGACATTGAGTTGGCCATTACTCCAAGCCACTCAGATGTTGGGTTTGAATTGATGGTCCAGTTGTTGATTTCTTGTCGTATGAGGCAAATTTCTTGCAAGTCTTGTTAGTAATGGTGTGGGTTTTGCAACCGTTTAGGTTACATAACGCATTTGGTTTATGGCTTTAGAGCCATATTGCTGCAAGCTATGCTCTTTGCAAGCTGCTTATACATGTTTCCACTCCATGTATACCGTCATAGGTTGGAGGTATTATTGGGCTCCATGGTAAGTCGTGGCATCACGCTTCCGTTCATAGGGCTCTTAGGCAATCTGGTGCTGATCAGTGCCTTTGTAGACTAGGGTATTTCCTGTCAAGTGAAATCCCTTCGGTGTCTTAACCGAGTGCTCGTTCCAGCTCCTGTATTCTTGTCTTGACGCTTGTTTGACTGTTGTTAATCCAGTCACCCTCAAGGATTGCTCCTGGGTGTTGTAGATTATGCCGTTACATCCGGCTAATGTTTACGATATGTTATCATTATACCGCCGCTCTGCGTATTGTAGTTAAGTTATTCCCCTTTTGGTTATAACGTCTCCTGTCGTTGGGTAGACCGTCTGTACTTGCTCCCAGTGCTTGAGACTAGGTTTAAATATCCTCTCCGATTATGGATGTGCTTCGTAGTAATCTTGTGATTGCTCTTGGGAGTTCTGTCCCGTTTGTTGAGCATTGTGGTGTTCACGTTAGGCAACTGCCTTACTGTGTTTAGGCTGGGTATTCCATCCAGCTGTCAGGTAGTTGCTTGGTTATTTGAGACATATCCAATGTCTATATTTTTAGTCTGTGCTTTTTGCACTTCCCAGTTTTCATTCCTATCTTCAGATGGATTCTCTGAGTTCCTTATACTTGTTCCTTATGAGTTTCCTTCTCCTTGATTGTCTGGTGGTGTCCAGTTGTTCTGGTTACAATTCACTCATGGTCCGTAGAACGGAGTTGACTACTTCCCGTGTGTCGCACACTACATGTACATACGTGGGGTACCATGTTGATACGTTACCACTTACCCAACTATATGTCGGGCCCGCAAGCTCCTTCGGAGTGCGGTTGTCCCACATCCCGTAACGGGTACACTCGTAGTGTTCGTCACACGCCTAGGTGAAGTATTCTGTTGCCAACTCCTCTTGTATCATTCTATGATACTCACCGTAATCATGTTGGTTCGGTTTTTAAAATCCAAGGTTTAAAAGAAGGTTTGTGGTTTTGAAAGAAACTTGGTTTGAAAACTATGGTTCGGTGTTAAAAAAAGTTCTTCATGGCATAGCCATGTTTGAAAATCTTGACCAAGTCCAGCTTCTCGCTGACTGGTATGTTCTAAATACAGTGGTCGGGCCGTTAGGCCTTCCAAGGTTTCATTCCTCCTGTTTTAGGATGTTTATTCCTATAGTCGTTGCTTCATTAGTCACGTCACGCACGTTCCTATGTACTTGTGACGTGTTAGGGTTCCTCCGCATGTTCCTGTCCTTACTGCACTTGCCGTGGCAAGTGCGTGGTACTGGTGGTTTTTGGTAATCCTATACCGATCACGGTATGGTTTCCCTCGTATTTGATAGTCTTGTTGACTCTTCCCTTGATCTTATTGATCTATATTGGTATACTCGATCCTTAGGTAGCTTCTTGGTGGTCTAGACATGGCTGTCGTAGATCTGGGTACTTCTCCAATCCTTGGAGATTCCTACTCCATTTGGTTTAGTGTCGTTCCTTGTGGCTCGTTCCCACACATCTGTGGTGGTTACTGAGCCTTCCTTGTTTAGGCACTACTCTTGTAGTCCTATTGGTTATATCCCATGGTTGTTCTTGTAGTTGTCTGAGCTATATTGGCCAGGTGTTGCAACCTTAATGGCGTTGTAGTTTTGGAGTTACCCGCTTCCGACTATGTCCTTAGTCAGCTAGCATACCGTTGGTGGTATTATTCAAGCATTACTATCCCGTAGACTTGTGTCTCGGGTCTGTTATTACTGCTCCCTTTTCCAATCCGTTGCACGGTGAGTGCTTCTTTCCTGCTGTGGTTGACTAGCTAGGTTTCGCGACTGCTAAGCATGTCGCCCCATGCTGTTGTAAGTTGCGGCCTCCTCGGGTGGAGTGCCTTCCTACCGCTATTAAGTGCGGGTGTTGTGGTTCAACCGAATCCATCTCCGGGACTCCCAGTTCTTGGAATTTACCATATGTCGGTTCTTGTTACCGTGTGATTGCTTCACAACTGCCAGATCGGGTTTTCCCCGAGTATGAGAAGGCTTTTCTTCTCTCTGGGTCCTTTCCCAAGTTATACAGTGGGTTTGTGGAGGGCGGGTCTGGTATTGTAGGTATCCGGTACTCACCGGTAGTTCCTAACTAGCATATCTCTAATGCTAACACTCAGCCCTTAGCCCTAAGCTTCTAATTCCTAACTCGGTATTCCTAAACTCGGTATTTCCAGTCATCAGAGCGATACTTCGCTCTGATACCTACTTTTTGTAACACCCCTACCGTTAATACAATGCTTACCGTCCAATCTCCTTACACTTTCAGATACACGCAGCGGATACATACTTACATAATGAGGGTGATACAATGCCTTTAGTCACCCACGTGACTAACAAGCTACTACTTCTACAAACAGCATCGGTCTGATGGACCGGAATCCCGAGTACTACAATCTATATTACATACTCCATTCATCAATCAAATACAACAAGCTCCATTCAATACTTACTCCTCCATAATCCATACAATACATATACTTAACCGAGTCTACTAGGATCCTTATACATTATAATATCTCTTCCAAGTTCATACATTCTCACTAAGAGTCTACATCTACCCATTCCTCACCACTACTTCTTTTCTAAGTACAAGGGTGTGCCGCCGTCTCTTACCTTGAACACATCCGCTTCGGATACCTGCACACTAAAAACGTTCCCCCTAGGGGGTCAGCTTTCGCTGCGCATGATAACCGCATACCCGCGTACTAGTGAGGGTACGCCGACCACTTGGTCGAATACATGCAGTTCATTTCTTTCAAACATACATGCATACATGCTCTTATACACAATACAATAATACTTACGCAAGCATACATACATACACTTCATTACATACAAGGAATACAATAACCATCCAATACATACTTACCTTCTTCCGAATATACCATACTCATTACATACACAAACAGTTCTTGTTAGCTTCATTGGTCCACCCGGGTTAATCGGGTGGAGATTACTCTTTTATTCATTACTTCATACATACGCATACATACTCATACTCATACTCATACTCATACATACTTACTGATCCATACTTACTTACTACTTACTCTTACTCATGTTAAGTCGGTATGGCCCTGGCGGGACCCTGGGACACTCGTCCCACCACCGGCTTTACTTGGTTCACCAATCCAGGATGCTACCCATTTAAGGATTTGGGCCGCGGACCAGTTAAAGAACCAGGAATCGGATCCAACTCTTGTGTACCTCATCCTCACGCGTGGCCGAAGCTATATCGGACTTCTACTCATTCCAATTTACTCACTTAAGTTAGGAGTTAGGTAGTTAGGAATTAGTAGAAGTCAACATCCAAGCCCCGATAATACAATACACATATACACATTCATACGAGGTACAATACATTCACAAGTACAATACGAGGTACATACACACTTCATTCCCATTTATTCATTTCATGAATTATACAAACTGTTGTTCAAGACAATGTATCAAGAACAATATAAACAGCACAAGTAAGTGCAAGATAATCCGATTCATGCATTTATCTTATTTAGGTGATCAAGTAGCACACCAATCGGGGTAACCAGATTAGGATACAGGGCATGAAGAAATCATACCTTTTCTGCAATTTACTTTACCGGTGCCCTCTTGTTCCTTAGTCCTTATTTGTTCCTCGAGTCCTATTCTTGAACCCCTGGCTACATGCCAAACGGTTCATCAATACTACCATTACATTACATACATAAGCTACTCCCGACTTACCTACCCGTTGTCCCGTTGTTTCGGTTTCACTTAATGTTCTTATACTTACACATTGTTTACTTCCTTAAGTTAGTTTTCTTACTTAACATCGGTTACTTACATATATGTACATATGTATATGTGGGTATACATATATATATTATTATTATTTAATTTTTTAATTTTTTTTTGTATGACTCGACCGACCTTACCCAGGGTCGGTCCCAAGGTCGGTCGAAGTCAGTAGGATATACGCTGGAAAATTACAGGGCCGACCGACCTTGCAAGTCCGGTCCCAAGTCGGTCCATCCCAGTAAGTTTCGTATGTGAAAATTTTAGCCCCGACCGACCTTGCAAGTCCGGTCGCAAGGTCGGTCCATTCCAGTAGCTTACTCGACGGAAAAAATTTATTTTTTCTGCCCGACCGAACTTGCAAGTCCGGTCGCAAGTTCGGTCCATTCCAGAAGGTTACTGACGGGAGAATTTTTCTGGTCCGACCGAACTTGCAAGCCCGGTCGCAAGTTTGGTCCATTCCAGAAGCATCCCGTCTTTGTAAATCTGGGCTCGACCGAACTTGCAAGTCCGGTCGCAAGTTCGGTCCGGCCCATATTTGCATTTTTGTTTCTGTTTTCAGTCCTCTCTTTTACCCATTACTTCCCCATTGTTCCTACACGTAATACCACATGTTTATACCACTAACAAACCTCTTAATACACCTTAGTTCCTCCATCAATTCCTTACTCATTCCTAAATCCACCTACACAACTTCTCTCACTTTCTTTCAACACTTACAATAGTTTTCTTTCCTAACTTCTCCAATGCATATTATACAACCTTGCTACAGATTTTATACTTCTTACTCCTCATACTACCACTACCATTCTGTAGCTACTAAACATCTCTACTAACTCCAACACACCTTAGTTTTCCCATTTACCAAGTCATCCATACATATACATATTCCTACCAAATTTGGCCATAGTTCATCTACTTTTCTTACTTGGCCACACATACCAAATCTCACCAAATTCATTCCTACACTAGCCACACCCATACAAGGGTCCTACCAGCAATCAACAAATACACATCCATCCTAATACACCAATACTCCATCAAACATCAATACTAATACTCATACACAACCATTGGCTCCAAGGCCTACAATTCACATACAATTTCACAAATACCCAAACTCCTCAGAAATACTCGAACTCCCAATACTACATACCAATGCAAGATTTTGGGGTTCTTTAGTTTACTTTGCCCTTCCCATTAGTCTAATGCATCAAAATTAACATTAGTAAGAGCTCTTACCTTGGGCTTATAATTCCTTCTTTCTTCGCTCATTTCTCCCCTTCTTCCTTTCTTGCCCAAATCGGCCATGTGGGGAATGGAGTTGCCAAACTCCATTCCCATCACCCAATGAACACAAACACTACAATTAATATACTAACCCTTAAATTAATGTCAATTCATTGAAGTGTTTGAAATGAAATTTCTAGGGTTTTACCTTTGGAGAGTTTTAGAAGGGGTTTTAGCCCTTGGTTCAAGAAGGTGAGTCCACCACCATTGGAGGGTTGAAACAAAGCTCCAAAACAAGAGGAAAAACAAGGTGAGAGAGAGAGGAAAATCGGTTATACCCAAGAGATGGGAAAAAGTGAGGTCTTTCATGGAGATTCTTACCTTGTTGGAAAGAGGAGACTCCAAGCTCCATAATGGTGTGTTTTCTCTTCAAATGGGGAAAACCCATGGAGATGAAACTCATCCTTTTCGAATTTGAATAGAGAGAATGATAGAGGAGGATGAGGGGATTACAAATATGTAATTATTTTTGTGATTGGAGCTCAAATGTGGCTTGAGCATGAGGTAGAAGAAGGGAAGCCATGGGAGGCTTGTGGAGCTTCAAGAAATCGCCCATACCAGAGGAAAGAGAAGGGAGAAATCGGTGGGGATAAGGAAGGAGAGAGGTGAGAGAGTAGAGAAATGAGTGAGTGAGGAGAGAGGGAAGGGATAAAGTAGTTTCTACTTTATTGTTTTTTGCTTTTGGCTCTCTTATTTAATTAGCTAGTTACATGTGTGTGTGAGGGAGTTATCTGACTATTAAAAATCGGTCCCCCTACAGTTATACCAGCTGGAGCGTTTTTCGTCTTTTATAGAAAACGCTCGTTATTTTACCCGTTTAGGTACTGTTCACTAACCGGGTCCGTTTTCCGGAATTTTCTCGTTTCTTTATTGTATTGGTTATTAAGCTTCCATAAATGCTTAATAATTATTATTTAATGTTTATAATTTTTACGGGTTGTTTGACCACTTAGAGTCGCGTTTTCGGGTTTTCTCGAAAAACGTGCTCTAAAGCTCTATTAGCGTTTTAATACCTTATTTGGATCCGTTTTCTTCGGGAGTTGTTCCATATATTATTTAGGTCTTATTAAACCTTTGGAATCCATATAATACGCTAACCGAGGTCTCATACCTCCTATGGGTATTTAACGCTTATTTAGCGTTTTTCGCCTTTAAGCGTTCTTTATTCTTTTTGGATTTATTTTTCCTTACCAGTATTAGTTAGGTACCATTAGGCCCTTAAATATGTATTAGATTAATTTTAATCCTTATGTTTTAGTTCGGGGTATTTCAATTCTGATCTTAGAAGATAATACAGTCAAGACCAGTCGTGACATCACTTTCTTTGAGAATATCTTTCCTTTGAGAGATAGTGAGTGGAAAGCACCCTAGAACAAAACAGAGAAGACCTTGACATCCTCCTTCCTACTACCAAAATTTCATAGAGACAGAGACTCATACCCCTCAGATTCCTCCAGCACCAGAAGACACAGAAACTCATAATACCTTATTGAAACAGAACCAGAAAGAATATCTGATCAATCTGACCCACAAAACCAAGATCAATCCTCTGAAACATCATTTCCTAGAAGATTTGCCTGCATACACAGACCACCCTCACGGTATGATGACTATGTTTGCTCCACCTCATCAGCTAACCAAGATATTTTTTTCCACTATACTGAGTGCTAGACTTGAACAAGGAAATCCAAACAATTATGGCAAGGAAATTCTCAATAGTCTCACAGATCTGGGTCCCAAACAAACTCTTCTCTCCTGCTTCCTTAGCCAAGATACCAGCACTTTCCTTGATCAAGTCCACAACTTGAGTGAACCTCCGAACTACAAACAGCCAGTGAGGACCCAAGATGGGTCAAAGCCATGAGTCAAGAGTTTGAAGCCCTTAAACTCAATAACACATGGTCAATAGTTGATCTCCCAAAGGGAAAGAAGCCAATCAGTTGTAAATGGGTCTATAAGACAAAACTCAAGGCTGATGGAAGCCTTGAGAGATTTAAGGCCAGATTAGTGGTTAGAGGTTTTACCCAAAAACATGGTTTAGACTATGAAGAGACTTTCTCCCCTGTCATAAAACTTACCACTATTCATGCCTTAATTATAATAGCCATTAAGAAAGGATGGATTCTAGACCAACTAGATGTAAACAATGCTTTTCTCCATGGAGATCTCCATGAAGATGTTTACATGACTATACCCGGGGGCTAAAAGTCTATGGAAAGAACAAAGTATGCAAACTGCATAAGTCCCTTTATGGACTAAAACAAGCTCTCCCGACAATGGTATGAAAAACTCACACAATTTCTAAAGGGTCTAGACTTCACACCCACCAATCTCAAAATGACTACTCCCTTTTCCTAAAGCAAAGGGGAGTAGTATCACTCTTTTAGGCATATATGTTGATGATATTCTTGTAATAGGAAATGATCAAAGGAAATAAGATACATTAAGAGACAACTCGACACCAAATTCAAAATAAAGGATTTAGGTAGATCAAACTATTTCCTTGGAATGGAATTTCATTCAAACCAATAATGGGATAATCATGTCCCAACAAAAGTACACAAATCAGATAATCAGGGATTTTGGAATGGAAAAATGTAGGGCATATGTTTCTCCATTACCTCTGAACCTAAAACTTTCCAAGGATTCTGGTTTCAAACTAGAAAATCCCACCATTTACAGATGTTTAGTAGGGAAACTCAACTTTCTCACAAGTACTAGACCTGATATATCTTTTGTTGTCCAATATCTCAGCCAATTTCTTCAATCTCCTACAACAGATCACCTCACTGCAGCCTATCACACCTTGTCCTACATTAAGGGTACCTCAGGCTACGGTCTTTTCTTCAATAACAAACCTGAATATGATCTCCTAGCTTATTGTGACTCAGATTGGGCCTCATGCCCAATCACAAGAAAATCCATATCAGGATATTACATCTTACTAGGTGGAAGTCCTTTAATTTGGAAGTCTAAGAAACAGGTTTCAGTTGCTCTATCCTCTGCTGAAGCAGAATATAGAGCAATGAGACAAGTTACAAGTGAGTTAAGCTGGTTGAGTAGATTATTATCAGAAATTGGGTTACAAAACATAATCCTATTCCTCTTAAATGTGACAATCTTGCTGCCATCCATATAGCAAAAAACCCGGTATCTCACGAACGCACAAAACATATTGAATTGATTGCCATTTTGTGCGTGAGAAATTACAGGAAGGTTTAATATGTGTGCAGTACGTGCCTAGTACTCACCAGCTCGCAGATGTCTTGACCAAGACATTACCAGGTAAAAATTATCAAGATGCTTTTAACATTCGGGTTTGCAGGAGAAAGATGATCATGGCTGACAGGTACATACAAGATTCAAAAGGTACATTTCCAGCACAGCAACCACTGCACCTTTTGAGGGGGGATATTGGAGTATAGTCTGGATATATCTTTCCCATTCTATATTCTATATATCTTACCGTTATGTGTAGTTTGTATATTAGGATATATGATGTACTTTTCTAATCTGTATCTTAGGCTTATATTTGTAATTCCAAACCGGGTCGGTTCTATAAGGAACCAAACCCTTCCCGTCTAAACAACTAGCCCCGTTCTCCTTCTTCCCTAATTCACTTCTGTAAAACACTCTCTGAGTTTCACTAGAGAGCTAAGAACCGATTTGCGATTCTTCAATCAAGATGCATTACTTTTCTTCTTCCTCTGTTTCGTTCTAAATCTCACAACAAGATGTATGATATGTGCAGTGCATTGCGTATCTATTACTGTATATGACTTTGCTGGTTTCTCAGTGAAGAGGACTTAGAGTGATGTAAAGAAGTGGAACTTTAATGATAAATTTATGATGAGAACGGAAATGGACCGGCTGCTGTCTAGTCCCACCATTGATCTGGTAAGTAATGTGCACTCTGAACATATGAATATTACCTTGTTTCAATTCTTTCATTTCAAACTTGGAAGTTGAATAAACATGTGGAATTCTTGACCACAAACATGAATCAAAATATGCAATTACTAGTTTTCTAGGATTAGACCAGTACGGGTTATGCGTTGGAGTTTTGGGTTATACATGTTCGGGTCAATTACTAGTTTTCTGGGATTAGATTTGTACGGGTTATGAGTTTGGGTTTTGAGTTTTATATGTTCGAGCCATTAAAATTTACGGGTCTTGTCGGATTCGGGTAATTCGGGTTTAGGTCAAATCAGGTTGGATTGTAATAGTGCCAGGTAGAATTGGGTTTCGGTTATTTCGGATCATGGTTAATATTCTTTTTCAAATTATTAAATAAGTATATAACTAATTTCTATTAAAATATACTACATCTTGATTTCAAAAAAGTAAATACAATGTTTATTATGAATTTCATTCGGATATAATAATAAGATGAAATCAAATTCTTCTGTCATATTTATTCAACTCATTCGGGTTCTGGACAATTTTGGGTCATTATTATTTCACGTTTTTCTAGTTTGGCCAATTTTTTCTTAATATTATTTTGGATCATTCATTGCGGGTCAATTTCGGATCATCAATATTTCATGTCATTCAGGTTTGGGTTAGTATCGGATTTGGCCAATTGGGTTTTGGGTATAATATATAAGGGAAAATTACATCCCCACCCATGATGTTTTCCGAAATTACACACTCCACTCATGAAGTTTCAAAAATTACTTTCTCCACCTATGTGGTTTCCTTCGTTTTACATCTGACAACTTTCTATTTTTTTATCAATTTAGGAGATGCATAAATGTTGTTCAAAGTTGATGAACCTTTACATGGATGATATTAATGTTTTATATTTGGTATAACGTGAAATCAAAAGTTTTTTAAGCTTATATGTGATTTGTGGGACCCAATGAACCATGTGATATGTGAACGTGTTTTCATTGGGTCCCACATTAATATATGAGCTTAAAAATATTGGACTTACATTGGACAAAACTATAAACACTTTAGCATTGTCCATATAAAGTTTCATCAATTTTGGACAACATTTAAGCACTTTTTTGTTGAACGAAAATTAGAAAAGTTGTGAGATGTAAAACAGGGGAAACCACATGGATGAGAAAAGTAATTTTTAAAACCTCATGGGTGTAATACGTAATTTCGTCAAACGTCATAGGTATGAATATAATTTTCCCTATATTTAAATATTTTCAGACTTTGGTCGACTTTTAGGATTAAGATAAAACGGACAAGTTTCTACGGGTTAGGTTAAATATGAAGAGCTCTATCTGGGATGGGATTCTGTGTACCTGTAGCTTATTGAATTTTGTCTTGTTGACATATTTACGGATCATTTTGTTTATATGACAAACATACATAATTACATATGTTCTGAATCAGAACTTAAGTGAAATTCAGCAACGTTTATTGTAATTTGTAAGTTCATTCAGCTTTTATTATATTACTTCATTCGTCTGCCGACTGCATCTGGACATAGGAAATCGCACAAATAATGTGGTGTGGGACACTGGCATTATAGAAGTGAAAAGAGAAAAAAAACATGCATATATATATAAGAGATATGGAAAATGACGCTCAGTGTTCTCTATATCTCCTTTTCATTTGTCGTTTTCTGATAGAAATTGATTGATGGTGGTTCAATCAATAACTAGTTTGTTTTTTTTCTTTGTAAACTTAACCACCTTTGAGTGTTCACTTCAAACCGTGGTTTGGAGACAAAAGGAGGACTTGTTTTAGCTGTGTCTTGTGCCATGAATGGTAAGAAAATGATTTGTTTCTACAACTTGTTATTTGTCCTGTTATATGTACCAGGTTATCACTCCTCTGGTATGATCTATGTTTTGAAGGAAATTAGTGAGCTTCTAGTTTCAAGTTGGTACGTCCCAGTTCTTTTGTAACTAATAATTGATTTTAAAAAAGGATAAATAAAAGCAAGGGACTTTGAAAGAGAACTAGGTAAATGTAATCAACAATGTTTGGGATCGAGAGATGCAGGTGTGTCATGACTAATCAAGCCTACTAATTGTTTTAGACATCAAAGCCACCATTAAAGTTATTATTTGGATGAAAATGGGACGTTCCCAGAGACTTTGACCGGTTAGATAAGATGCTATGCTCCTAGAGGCTCTATGTCGTGGGGAAGTTGTTTTTATATGTACCTTCCCCATATCCCTCATATTTTTTTTGATAATTAAGGCATACCCATTGGAATTAAATTAAACCTGGAAAACCAGGGCGATGGGCAAAGATGGGCCTCATTAAAACCCTCCAAGCAAACCCAGTGGGAAAAAACTTGAAGAGGAAAAAGAGTACCTGCCACATCAAAATACAATCCTAAAGTCAAAACTAGACGAAATACAGGAAAGAACCCACCCAACAGCAGAACACCAACCTTAAAATGCATACAAAGGTCAACAACTATGGTAAAGACTACAAATAGTCCTTTAAAGAAGAAAGCCCTACAAAGGAGCTACACGATAGAGGAAGGTCCTTCCACCACGTCTTAGTCCATCTCCATACCCCAAGCTTTACCTGTAGTGCCACACGATCAACCTCACAACTTTCCTCGCGAAATACTACATTATTCCGCTGCAAGCAAATGCAATACACTTCATAGCAAAACGTAGACCTCCAAACATGGCGAGCCTTCACAGAGAGTGAAACAGAAAAACCAGTCTCGGTAAACATCAGCTATACTGTCCTGAAAAGAAAACGACACATCCCACCAACGTAGGATAAGCTCCCAAACCTTAACAATCTTTGCACACTGAAACAGCACATGCTCAACGCTCTCCATTACCCGTTTGCACCAAGGGCAGAAGCTACCGCCCAGGGGAATGATATCCCTCTCAAAGAAAATTTCTCTAGTTAGCAATCGCCTAATGATAGCAAACCATAACGTCACCTCCACCCTTGGCTCACATAACCCTTTCCATAACGGACGAAGATCAACTTCCTCTGGACCCCCAGACCCCTCTCATCGCACCGCCGACAAGGAAGAGGTAATATCACTAGGTATAGATTTCTTACCATTAGTAACCCAGTGACCGAATCCTGACTAGTTAAGCACACTGGAACTGGCGATAAAGAAGCATATAGCTGATCAACCACCTCCAACTCGTACTGGAACAGACCACGTCTCCACATAGATTCCACTGCCATAAACCATCAGGACCCCACAACCCATCTGAGCCACCAACAGTCTTGCTGAGCGCTCAACTGGAACAACCGGGAGAACGAGGCTTGAGGATACCCGCCTGACTCCAGCTGTCGTACCAAAAGAGTACATCATGCCCATTCCCAACGTGATCTTGTCCTTGCATCAAGTAATTCTTTGATAGGACTATACTGCAAAGTCGTCTGATGAATCAGATACCAAATTCCTTTACTCACTACTTTGTTAACCTCCAGGTCACCCGTATGAGTACTATTCCGGATGCAATAAACGGACTGCACCACTCTTCTCCAGAGAGCTCGCTTGTTAAGAGCAAACTTATATCTCCATTTGGCCAAGAATGCAAGGTTCTTCAATTGTAGATCAGAAAACCAAGGCCACCCACCTCTTTAGGCCTTGCCATTCGACTCCATGAAACCATGGATAGGAACTTACTAGAATTCTTACCCCAGAAAAATTGCCTCTGTAGCGAAATCACCTGCTTACGCACCTTTACCGGGATGACAAATAGGCTAGAATATGATTGGTGATATAGATTCCAAAACGGATCGAATCAAGACCACTCTACCTGCTTTGGAGAGGCTCGAAGCTTTCCACGTTGCTATCTTGGTTTTTACCCGTTGTATGACTGAATCCCAGGTTGCAGCTCTCCTAGGATTAGCACCCAAAGGGCACCCCAAGTATGTGGCTGGCAACTCGCCCAAACAGCACCCAAAAAATATTCTGAACCATCTGAGCCTCAGCTACATAGTATTAATATAGAAGGCTTTTGATTTCTCCATGTTTATGCTCAAGCCACTCAGCTCCGTAAATATAATGAGGATCTTATGAAGATGGATAAGTTCCTCTTTATTTACTTCACTAAAGAGCATAACATCGTCCGCAAACTGCAAGTGTGTCACCTTCACATTTCTAGCTCCTACATTCAGCCCGAAAATTATCTGTTGATGCACTGCACCTTGGATAAGCCAGTTTAATACATCCACCATGATAGTAAACTACGAAGGTGATAAAGGGTCCCCTTGCCTCAAGCCCCGAGAGGGAGCAAAAGGTTTTGTAGGAGACCCATTAACTAGGAGAGATATTCTAGAGGTTGTGACACATTCCATTATCCAATTCCTCCATATAAGACCAAATCCCATGCGAGTTAGCATTTTCGCAAGAAAGTCCCAAGATACCAAATGTAAGCTTTCTTCAGATCAATCTTTAACAACAACCCTTTTCTCTTGCTTTTCTTTAGCCATGTGATGACTTCATTAGCAATAAGCGAGCCCTCAATAATATTTCTCCCCTTCACAAAGCCCAACTGAGTTTCTCCAATGAACTCTGGCAAGATTTGGCTAAGGCGGTTACTCAAAAGTTTTGCAATTACTTTGTACAAACAGCCCACCATACTTATTGGTCTATAGTCCTCCAGTCTAATTGCGTCTGGCTTTTTTGGGATTAGGGAAATCCAAATGGTGTTCGTGCCCCGTTCAAGTTTTGACGTAATGAAGAATTTTCTGACATCATTACAAAATTCTGCACCAATGACATGCCACATCCTCTTCACAAAATTCATGTTGTACCCATCCGGACCCGGGGCCTTTGACCATCACAATCTAGAACTGTATGACGGATTTCTCTGTGAGTGGGAATTACTTCCAAGCGTGCTGCTTGGTCAACTGACAGTGACAGATGCGTTATAGCTGGAGGGAAAACGCCTGAGGATGGCCTCGCACTGAACAACCGTACATAGAAGTCAACTGCATGCTCCCGGATGGCATGTGGAATATCCACAACAGTCCCATTTATGAGTAAGCTCTGCATGAGTTTTTTACGGTGATTAATAGTGGCCCTATGATGAAAATACCTCGTGTTACGATCCGCCTCTCAAACCCATTTATCTCGGGCCATTTGTCTCCAATATACCTCTTTATGCTTCTTAGCAGTTTCCAGCCTCTTCGAGGCTAGCACTCTCTGTTTTCCACCAGTACAGAACAATCACCTTCTTCTAACTTCTTCTCCACTTTCCTCAATTCTTCGTTATGATCATTAATAAGCTGTTCAATACCTCCAAATGTATCTTTATTCCACCTCCTTAATGACCCTTTCAGACGCTTCAACTTATTCATTGTGGTACCTGGCACCATATTGTTCCATTCATGTCTAATAAAATTCTCAAATTTCGGATGCTCTAGCCACGCATCAAGTGTTCTAAAAGGCTTGGGTCCCCAGTTGATCTTCCCTATTATTATGAGCAAGAGCCGGTGATCAGATATCACCCAGGCGCTAGACTTGAGGCTCACTTCCATATATTGTACCAACCAGTCATGGGTCGCGAATGCTCTATCGATCTTGCTGTACGACCCATGACCTCTCCAAGTGAACTGAGCATCTCGTAGTGGGATTTCTAACAGTTGCATATTATTGACCCATGTGTGGAATGTTTGCATACCTGTCGTCAATCTATTATATAGTTGGCTCTTATAATGATAGGAAGTTTATAACTTCCTCCCCTTAGTCGTGTTTATATCTTTCTTTATCCGATATATAGGCATCCTATGTATCTCCAATTGTATGAACTCCTATCATTATAATATATATATATGTTTATATATATATATTATTTTGTTTGTAATGACCCCATAACCACTCGTGTTGAGAGACCGTTACATGCCACGTGCTTACTACTAAGACATGCAAGGCTACACTAACAAAAACCCAAAATAGATGCAAATCATAATACATAACAAACACCGCCTATAGAAGGGGGCCTCAAGCAACAATTACAAATACAACGAAAAGCAAAATGAAAGCCAAACGAATAGTAAGAGCCGAATGTTCAAGCAGAGGCTTAAACCTGCAAATCAGACGGAAATAGGGGTGAGCCAAACTATAGCTCAGCAGGTGATAAACTTCATCAGCTGAGCATGCTCAAAACTAATACTGAACATATATACATATAAACACTACAAGAAAAATTAGATTTAGCTACCAGTGTATATCAGTAGCTAAATCATTAGTTTTGGCAGTTAAACACAACGGGCTACTACATTTTATGATTTAGCTACTGATATACATTGGTAGCAAAGGTCCCAGTGGTTAAATTAAAAATAGCTACCATTTTGGAATGCGGTAGCTATTTCGCTTTAGCCTTGCTACTAATTTTCCGATAGCTAGATATTGCTACTGTTTTAGAATGTAGTAGCCAAATGGCTACTAGTGTAACAGTAGCAAAATGACTTCAAGTATAACAGTTGCGAAATCGTTACTAGTACATCAGTAACAAAATCGATACTAGTGTAGCAATAACAAATCGCTACTACGTCAATAGTAGCAAAATTGACACTATTATAGCAGTAGCAAAAAAGCTACTAGTATAGCAATAACCAAATCGATACTATTCTTTAAATCGAAAACTATGTTTATGTGTACACATCTAGGATCGAATCTTACAACGTATGAGTATAAATAGACCTCCATACCCATGACATATTTAATTCAAACTAGTGTGTTAAAATGTGCCACTGCTGCGGACAGAAGTAGAAAACGCGGTTGAAACTGCTCAAAAACGATGGTTCTGAACCGTCTTTTAAACGCCCGTCGTTTTTTGTCATATGTCTTAAGCGACGGTTCAAAAACCGTCTTTTAAGATACATTAAGCGATGGTTTTTTCGAACCGTCTTTTAAAAGCTCCTGAACGTAAATTTTTTTTAATCTAGTCTCATTTGCCAAGATTAACTGGTAATCTATGGTGGTGTCGGATTCGAACCCGCGACCCATGATAAAATCGATCCCACACACGCACCCCTTACCACTAGGCTACGACATCAAATTCGTTTATTTTATGAACATTACACATATATGTAAATAAGACTAATTCGTTTATCTTATTAAACTACTAATTTAGTAAAATGATAAATGCTAATTATAAAATTATATAATAAATCCAAGTTACAATGCTAATTATGAAATTATATAAATAATAAATTTTTTTTCAATAATAATTACAATGCTATTATAAAAGACTAATTTACTAAGCTTTTATAACATTATATGTTTAGCGCTTTAAATGACGGTTTCAAGTAACCGTCTTTTAAAAGTGCTTCGCCAGCACTTTAAATGACGGTTTCAAGTAAGCCGTCATTTAAAGTGCTTCGTCAGCACTTTAAATGACGGTTTCAGGTAAACCGTCTTTTAGAGTGCACTTTAAAGACGGTTCATTTAACCGTCTTTTAAGAGTTTTCGCGCGCGTATGAGCAGCACTTTAAATGACGGTTTCAGATAAACCGTCTTTTAAGAGTCACTAAAAACGCGTCTTTTAAAGTCTAATCACGCGCTACAGCTATTTAAGACGGTTTTTGCTAAACCCGCCTTTTATAGGCCGTGTTTTTTGATATTTTTTCCACTAGTGTGCATAGAGCAAGAATCAATCCCCCGAAGTTTGAGATGAATATAGAATGTCTTAACCATTGCGCCATGATAGTTATTCACATCATATATAGAAACTACATGTATATATTGAATGTTTGATACTGTAAATATAAATGGAAGTTTTTGCCGAGACATGATCAAACCAGGGATATATTAAAATTATTAAATAGATATACGGTCGATTATGCTACATGATATTTTAATTTATATAATATAACAAATTAATTTAATGCGACCAAAATAGTAAAGCTAATAAAAATTTAAGTATATTGTTGGATTAAAATTATAAAAAATTAAAAATATACATATATATCTTTTAAAAATCTTTGAAATGTTAGAAATTATACAAAAAGATAATATATTATGTAAAGTTACTTATTTAATTAAGTCTTATTATATAGTGTTACAAATACTAATATAATATACATCATTATATGAAAATTAAAACTTCTAATTGATATATTTTGTTTTTGTAAATTTGTATAATATAATATTTTTTATAAATTTTAATAGATACATAATATTGTATAATCTTGATTAATTTGAATTGTTATAACTTTACTATTTTTCAAAATCCTATAAATTTGTGTGTTGCATTATAAATTAAAAACATTAATATATAGTATATTTATGTACATTTTATTATAATTGTGTATACTTTTAACATTTTATAAATTTACACGCACACACACATATATATATATATCTACTTACTTTGCAAATTTAACCTACACGTTAACTAATTTAAACTGTTATTAGTTTTAGTATTTTTTTATGTTTTATTAGTTTATGTGGCTTTTGTAAACAAAAGCATCATATAGTAATAAAAACTGTATTAAATTAAAGGGAAAATTCACAAGATACCACTGTTTTTTTTTTTCGTAATGTCAGCTTTAAACATGCTTAAACGTTGTCCAAAATTGATGAAACTTTACATGGACGATGCTAAAGTGTTATATTTTGGTCCAATATCAAATTTGAAGTTTTTTAAGCTCATATGTGACATGTGGGACCCAATTAAGAAGTTAGTATAAAGGCTCATAGAGGAGATCATGCGCCCGCCCTGAACAAATAGGAGAAAAACGGTTACCTTATTGTAAAATATAGTATATATAGGCGCTACCCGAAAAAGACCTCTTTTTGGACCCTTTTTGAACCACTCATAAGACCACGTGAACGTGGGTTACCTTGGTTTATCCTGGCGAGACAAGACTCCTGCATCAATATGGGTGGAGGGTGGAGAAGGGGCGTAGCGAGGTAGTTTCCTCCAGTAAGGGAGAGTACTTGTTCCTTGCCCTTTGAAGAGCGAATAACAAGCGCTTTCAATCAAGCTCTTAGAGTACTCGTAAAGACCTGAAAACGAGGTTTTTTTTCGATAGAAGCTCCCCTCGAAAGCATTATGGCACCTCTTGGTCCACTCCCATGACTTGTTCTTCTTTAAGAGTTCCGCTGCTTTTGCAGAAAATTCCTTGTTTTTAATGGTAATAAGAAAAAAGGTTGGTTTTTGTTCCTCGAGCCGATGATGAAGATCTTTCTTTAAAGAAAAGTTTTCTTTTTCTAATGGATTGGTCGTACCTTTACTGCAAGAATATGAATGACTCGCTATTCACTCGCGGTTTCTGGGTCATAATCATAAGAGTAGGAGAGATGGCCGAGTGGTTTAAGGCGTAGCATTGGAAGTGCTATGTAGACTTTTGTTTACCGAGGGTCCCACATGTCACAAAAACAAAAAGTGTTACATTGGGTCCCACATGTCACATATGAGCTTAAAAAACTTCAAATTTGATATTGGACCAAAATATAACACTTTAGCATCGTCCATGTAAAGTTTCATCAATTTTGGACAACGTTTAAGCATGTTTAAAGCTGAATTACAAAAAAACAGTGGTATTTTGTGAATTAGAAACTTAAACAGTGGTATCTTGTGAATTTTCCCTAAATTAAATATATAAAACACACACCACACACATATATATATATACACTTAACTCATTTAAATTATTATTACTACAATTTTTATATTAATTTTGTAAATTTAACCAACATATGTACTAATTTAAATAATTAATATTTTTACTCTATTTCATAATGTATTAATATGTGTCATACTTTGAGACTTAAAAATATTATAATATCAAAAATATATTATATTAGGTATATCTTATATGATAAAATAAATTCTAGTAGTGGTATATAGTTTTATTATTTTTCATGAATTAGACAATTTTTATTTACGTATTGTTCTTTTTCAAAATTTTGATAGCTAAAAGCTAACACATATACTATATTGAAAAAATTAAAATATTTAAATAAAAGATAATATGTCCACTATGACAGTAGCAGTATAGGTTAGTATTTCGAATTATGTAGTAATTACACGTTTAAGTTATAAGACAATAATAATTTTGATACCACATTCATTTGTTGTATTCTAGCAAAATATCAACTAAATTTGTATTAGCATTATTATTCGGTGGCAATTTCAAAATTAAATATAGTAGCAATTTAGCTACTTGTTTAAAGCATTTGCTAAATAGTAGCATAATAGCAACTATAAAAATATTAGCTATCATTTCTTATAATATAGCACAATATTAACCATAATCTTATTAACATCATTAGTCGGTAGCAATTTCATAATTAAAGATAGTAACAATTTTTATGCTTGCTAAAAATATTCGCTACCGACGCCTAAACAATAGCAAAACGGTAACCGTGATGAGTGTCAGTAGAAATTTCATTAACTTAGCTTATCTATTTGGTAGTAGCGACTTTTAGTAGCAATTTAGCTACTAGTTGTATAATATTTTTTGCTATTGCTACTTTAATAGTAGCGCAATAGCTACCATGATTGAATTAGCCCCATCCAGCAGTAGCCATTCCGTAATTTAGCTACCAACATTGGTAGATAAATTGTTCTTACAAAAAGAACCTAGATGAAATCAAAAATAGCAACTACTAATGGTAGCAGTTTTGTCAGGCGATAGCGATTTGGCTACTGTTTAAAAAATCTAGCTACCATTGTCTTTGTTGTAGCAAAATAGACACCACTATGTTAGTACCATTAAAAATCAGTAGCAATTTCTGAAAGTAGCTACCAATATATGTGCGGTAGCAAATCATCGGTAGATAAATCTGTTTTTTCTTGTAGTGAAATACGCTTAGCAAAATAGACCAGAAGTTGAAGCATAAATAAGACAGGGGACGAAGCTTTCTCAAATAAGAAGAGAGACAGATTAGAACAGAAGCAGAAGCTTGTCAAATCAGGGATGAATATGAGAAGCTGAATAAACTGAACAAAAATCATAAACCAGATTAGAGCAGACATCAAATATAGAGGTTCAGAGCAGAGCACTTAACAAAACAGAGGTAGAATCCTAGACACCAGCTAACACATTAGAAGGGAAACGCTATGGCCCTATGGATCCGAAGATCCTACACAGAAGCCGTAGAGACAGTTATGGACTCGTCGGTCACTAAACGTCCAAGGACCCTGAGGAACAGAACAAAAGAGAACCCAAGCAGTAAAACAGAAGGAATTCCTACGCAGCATGCTACGGGACAGCCCGACCTGACTATCCAAGGCTCAACAGCTAAACATCTAGGTCCCTAAAACAGAAGCTGGCAAAATAGAGCAGAAGTCTTTAACAGAACAGAATCAGAAGACAAAAGCTTATCAAACCAATCAAAAGTCTTAACAACAGAACTAAAGTCATAAACCGACTAACACATACAAAAGCCAGCCCAAAAACAGAAGCTCAAACGCTCTTTCATAGCAAGATAAGGTCGGAAACTTAATGAAGACTTTCAAAGCAAAGTACTCGTATATTTAGGCCAAAATACATCAAAACATGTAGTACACGGTGTGAGGAACACAACACCACAAACGACGGTCAAAACGGAGCTAAGATGTAAAATTTACGCAAAAACAGGCCCGTGTCCTGACATATGTCCGACCCTGCATGTCCGACACAAGCCGCAGACATAACAAAATGTCCGGACTTACATGTTCAGACAAAGTCCGAGAAAAATATACGAGGAGGTTCAGACTTGCATCCGGGCTTACAAGTCTGGACAAAGTCTGAAATGTAAACCCAGAGTTCGTCCTTGCTTCACATCCCGGACTTCCGTCCGGACAATACACAGAACAGTACATAACAGAGGCGTCCGAAGCTACGTCCGGACATACGTGCCCGGCTGCGAAAACTACAGAAATCAGTGCGAACAAAGAACACATCAATGGATAAAATCTTCCACAATTTATACATAACTTATCATAGCAAAGTAGCACAACGAAAACGCATTTCCACGGGGTTGTGACATATCAAAACTTAAACCAAAATCAACTAGAAACATCACAATCAAAGGAGCACACAAACATGTACGGAAAACGGACAAAACCGGAAATCCCCGTGGTTGAACACACTCAACTGAATTCATCTACCACCTACCTCACATCCGACACAATGCCATGTCTGCGGACTGTACACATCGCTCCACTTGAATCTGCACTCAAAATCATAAACGCTCGAACAAATTGATGGGAGACAGCCACCGGAGAGAGGAGCAAAGAACCTTGAACGAAGAACGACTACCACACTCGAAATCCTGAAGCAAAGATCTCACGACCTCAACAACAAGCACCAGATCGATTTAATTGAAATGAGAAAGATTGGGGAAGAGAAGCAAAGGGGAGTTGAGAGAAGAAGCAAAGCGATATGCAGTGGCGGATCTAGGAATTTTGATTTTTGACACTGTTATTCTTAAAATATTATATTATGTTACATTTTTCTAAAAATACATAAGAGCATTTTACAAATTTTCAAAATTTTCAGGGGCTCCCCCTCTGCGTCCGCCTCTGGCGATATGAGGAACGACAAAAATGTCGAGGAAGGAGGAGGGAAAAGAAATGAATTAAAAAGAGAAGGAAGGGAGAAAACCAAGTAAAGGAATTAACATTAACTAATAAATCCCTTCCCTAGCTAATAATAACTTATAAAAGGAATAAGTGAATTCCCTCCTTCCTCAAGCTGGCGTAATAATAATAATCGGAAAGAATACCAACTTATTAGAATGAGTTGGAAGTAGCATTAAACTCCCCTTTGCAAATCGAAAAGAAAACAAAAAAAATCTGGGACATAACACCGTTTGTTAATTTTTAAATCTGCTTGGTAAAAGGACTAATCTAGTCTTACTTTTTTTTAATAAATGTATGTCATGTGCCAAACTATCAAAGTTCTTGAGAGTTGTTATTATTAATAGGATTAATAGTGAAAAATAATAAATAAAGTTTGCCTTGAAAATGACATCTAAATCTTAACAAATAAAAAGAGTCAAAATATCATTTAAAAATAATGGAAAAAGTATTTATATATATGGTTATATAAGATAATGAAATACCTAGGGTGGAGTTAAAAATTAAAGAAGTGGCATGTATAAAATTACATATAAATAGGGAAGTTTAATTGTTGCGTGGAACTCCCGCTTGAAAAATTATTAGCGGAAATTCTAGTGGAGAATGAATGAAGTTAAAGGATTTTCAGGCAACATGTACTTTGATTTGTAGGAGTACATAGCATAACTTCTACGTTGTTTGTGCAGCAGGGCGTGTTTGAGTACCAATTTTTTATCAGTGTAGTACCGTCAAATGGGGCTATTTGTCAGGCTTGTTACAGCTTGCGAGCAAGAAGAGAGAGAGATCGGGAAGCGAGGAAGAAGAAGACTGAATTGTATTGAGTGATTGAATAGAATCAGGTAGAGTACAGTATGTATATCGGACTGTCATAAACAGACCAGGGGTACTTTAGTAATACTACTAGGTACACATTATGTAACCCGTATAACATATGAATGGATATATATACAGAGTATATATATATACCATATCTAATATACCTAATACCCCCCCCAAGACTTAAGGTAACAGAAGATTAAGTCTTGCTAATATAGATTTGACTCCAAGCCGATTTGAGGAAGAGTTTGCTTGTAAACTTTGCCGGTAAGAGGTTTAGTTAGTATATCTGCCAGCTGCCTTGAACTTGGAATATACTGAACTTGAATCAAACCGGCTTGCAGCTGTTCTCTCACGAAGTGACAATCGATTTCGATGTGCTTTGTCCTTTCGTGAGAGACAGGATTGTGATCGATGTGAACTGCAGAGATGTTGTCGCATCTGACTAGTACTGGTTCGATGTTTGGAACATCCAGCTCGTGGAGGAGGCGGGTGAGCCAGCTGAGCTCGCTTGTGACCTGCCCATCGCCCGGTATTCCGCCTCTGCAGAGGATAATGCTACTGATGTTTGCTTCTTGGACTTCCAACTGAGAGGAGAGCCCCCAATAGAATGTAGAAACCAGAGATGGATTTCCTTGAAATGGGACAAGAAGCCCAGTCAGAATCGCAGATGCAGTGAGATTATATGTTTGCTTTTTGTTGAAAGAGATGCCAAATCCTAATGTGCCTTTTAGGTAAGAAAGTACATGATATGCAGCATCTAAATGAGCAGTAGTAGGTTCTTGAAGAAATTGACTTAGGTACTGAACAGTAAATGCAAGATCAGGACGGGTATTAACAAGAAAATTCAACTTCCCTATTAGGTACGGTAGACTATTGGATCTGGAAGCAACTGTCCTGTGTCTTTGTACAACTTGTGATTAATCCGCAAGGGAGAAA
The DNA here is from genome assembly GCA_023374045.1 of Limonium bicolor. Classification (NCBI taxonomy): domain Eukaryota; kingdom Viridiplantae; phylum Streptophyta; class Magnoliopsida; order Caryophyllales; family Plumbaginaceae; genus Limonium; species Limonium bicolor. The sequence continues at coordinate 70,295,687 of CM041779.1, read as the reverse complement.
CTGCTGGACGACATTCTAGCATATTATAGTCAGTCAAAATTCCAGTGGCATACTTTCTCTGAGACATTATCAGTTTATCCTCTGTTTCTAAAAATTCCATTCCAAGAAAATATGTGATTCTGCCAAGATCTTTAATCCTGAAGTGTTGATTAAGCTGGTGTTTCAGTTTTTGTGTTTCTGTTTTGTTGTTTCCAGTCACAAGTATATAGTCCACATAAATGCCAATAAAAGTTGTAGACCCATTGTGTTTCTTATAGAAGAGAGAATGATCATTCTTTGATTGTTTATAACCAAGATTAGTGAGAAAAGTGCTAAGTTTTTCATGCCATTGTCTTGATGCTTGTTTGAGACCATACAAGGATTTTTGAAGTTTACAAACTTTGTTTGGACCTAAACCATCTAGACCTGGTGGTATAGTCATGTAGACATCTTCCTTCAAGTCCCCATGTAAGAAGGCATTGTTGATATCTAATTGATCTAGAACCCAGCCTCTCTTAACAACAAGGATTATTAAGGCTCTAACAGTTGTGAGTCTAATAACCGAGAAAAAAGGTTTCTTCATAGTCAAGGCCATATCTTTGGGTAAACCCTCTCACAACTAGACGTGCCTTGAATCGTTCTAGGCTCCCATCTGCTTTGTATTTGGTTTTGTAGACCCATTTACAGCTGATGGGCTTCTTACCTTTTGGTAAATCTACAATGGACCAAGTGTTGTTGTTTTTAAGGGCTTCAAATTCTGTTTGCATAGCTTGAACCCACCTTGGGTCCTTGCTAGCTTCAGTATAGGAGGCTGGTTCTTGGTAGGAGAGGACCTGATTGAGAAGGTTGTTGGTGGTGGCAGATAGAGAGAAGGAGGTGATTGTTTGTTTGGGTATGAGGGAAGTAAGAGTATCAAGAGGAAGGATTGGAATGGGAGGAGAGATCGTGTCTCTGTTTTTTATCTGTGGGTGATGATTTCTGAGAATGGGTCTGTATTAGTGCTGATGGTACAAACATAGTCATTGAATTTTGTAGGCATTTTGTGGACTCGTGAAGATCTTCTGAGATCAGTCTGTATGAGATCAGGTTCTGTTGTTCTTCTGTGTATGGTAAAGAAGAGTCATTAAAGGTGGGGTTGAGGGGTTCTGGTGAGGTGGGATGAAATGGGGAAGTTGCAGATTGATTGGGGTAGTCTGTAGAGAAGGGGGTGATATCTGTGTTGTGATGCAGAGGATTGATGTTTGTTGTTTCAACCGGGGTAGATACATGGGTGGTATTTGGATGTGTGGGTTGTGTAGTAGTGGCTGTTTGGGTTTCTGGGGAGGTGGCAGAAGTGGTGATGTTGGTGTCATCATAGAAGAAAGGATTGGAGTAGTTAGCCTCATGATCTAGTGGTTTGGTGTGCCACAGTTTGCTCCAGCTCTTGTCAAGAATAGGATATATGTTTTCAAAAAATGTGACATCTCTGCTTACTTGAGTCTGGTTGGTATCTATGAGGTGAACTATGTGCCCTTTTGTGTTTTTGGCATTCCCTAAGTAGATAGCTGCAGAAGATCTAGGATCAAGTTTATTTCTGTTTGAGCCTAGGGATGTAACATAACAAAGACAGCCAAAGTTTCGTATTTGGTTATAGTCAGGAGAGGTGCCATAAACTCTTTCAAAAGGTGTTTGATTTTGTATTGCTTTAGAAGGTGTTCTGTTTATTATAAAAGCAGCATGTTGTAAGGCAAACCCCCAGAATTGTGGTTCTAACCCGGATTGAAACAGAAAGGATCTGGTAACTTGCATCAAATGCCCTTGTTTTCTCTCAACCACACCATTTTGTTGTGGTGTGTGTGGGCAGCTTGTTTGATGCACGATACCTTTTCTGTTAAAGAAATCTACCCCTTCTTTAGAACTTCCTAATTCTCTAGCATTGTCAGTCCTAATTATTCTGATATGCTTATTAAACTGTTTTTCAATGAGTTGGACAAAGTCTTGAATGGTTTTCATACCTTCAGCTTTAGTTCTAAGTAATTTGACCCAAGTGGATCGAGAAAAATCGTCAACAAAGGTGATAAAGTCTTTGACCCTTGAAGGTTTCAGTTCGCATAGGACCACAGATATCAACATGGATCATTTCAAAAGATTGTGTTGTTTTTATTTCGCTAGAATGAAACTGTAATCTTTTACCTTTTGCTTGGTAACATACAGTGCAAGGTATGATATCAACTGCAGGGAATTTCTTACCTAATTTCATCCTAGACAATTTCTGAGGTGTTATGTGACCAAGCTTGCTATGCCAGATAACAAGATCTTTGTATTGTCTAGATTGAACATCAGAATTACTAGCAACAGATACATCAGAAAAATCATCAACAAAACTACAAACAGACAAGTTGTTGTTCTTCTCTCTAACACGAATTAGAAAATTTTGTAAGATCCTAGTCTTAAGCAGATACAGCCCATTCCTTTCATAACCAATTTGTGCCTCGAGTTGAGTTGCATTATCCTGCAATATGCAACAATCATGGGAAAATGTGACAGTCATTTTTAATTTCTTGGTTAGTTTACTAACAGAGACTAGGTTGAAAGTAAATGATGGCACAAACAAAACATCATCAATTTGCAGTTCATCACATATACGAATTGTTCCTGTGTTTGTAACATCTTTACTTTCTCCATCAGGTAGGGTTATGGTTTTAGTCTCAGTCAATGCAGTAATATCATCAAACAAAGAATAGTTCCCAGTCACATGTTCTGTGGCTCCAGAATCAAGGATCCAAATCAGATTTAAGTTATCAGACGACAAACCATTTGTGATGTGCAACTGATAGTTATGAGGGTTAAGAACATTACCAGAAAAACTCCCAAGAGTTTTAGATGAGTTGTTCCTTGAATTCGAACTCCTTTGTTCCAGATACTTTGTGAGTTGTTCTAACTGCTCAGTAGAAAGACCTTGAACAGGTGAGCTTCTGTCTCGTATCTCACTTTTCCTTTCTTCATCTCGCTCAAGAACTGCTCCCGCAACATGTTGACTTCTCTGATGAACATCAGAGGGTGAATTTTTTCCGTCGGGAAACCCTATCAACCACCAGCATTCTCCTCGGGTATGGCCTAATTTGGCGCAGTTGGTGCACTTTAGTTGATTCTTTCTGGAGGTGTTGACATTTGGAGACGTTTCTTGCTTGCTAGTCACTCCGTGTATTAGGTTTTCTGATTCCCGTGGAGAGCTTATTTGCAGGGGCAATAGAATTTCATTTCCTTCATTGCGAGTGTCAGTGAGTTGCCGTTGTCTTTGATCTTGAGAGACTAAGGAGTATGCCAGCTCAATGTCGGGAAGGGGTCTCATGAGGAGAATGGTACTTTTGGCGTGCCGAAAAATCGTCGTTCAAACCATCCAAGAATTTCATAAGCTGATCTTGTTGATTATTTTCTTGAATGGCTTTCGCTGCTCCACAGGTGCACCCACACACGCATTTAGGGTTTTTTCTTGCAGATTCGAGTCTGTCCCATAGCTTCTTGAGCTTTGCAAAATACGCGCTGACGGTGTCTTCGTTCTGTTGCAGCCGACTAATTTCTCTTTGAATGGCATAAACCTCAGGTCCATTTGCCAAATCGTACCTCTTGCAAAGGGTGACCCACATCCCGTGGGCTGTGGTTTGGTAGACGATTGTTTCGCCGATATCCTTGTCGACCGAATTAAGAATCCAGGTCATGACGGTGTGGTTACACCGTTCCCACATAGGGTATCGTTCAGAGGATATCTCTGGTTCTTCGATCTGACCATTGACTAACCCATATTTGTTCTTCGATTTTAGGGCTATCGTTGCAGCTCTCTTCCATGAATCGAAGTTCTGGCCTTCTTTGAACTTTGCAGCGAGAGTGAGTGAAGAATTATCGGAAGGGTGTAGATAAAAACGGTCATTGTAGTCGAGTTTTGTTTCTTGCAAATCGACTCAGCGTTGTCGATTATTTCTTCTTCCTTTTCATCGTTCTCTTGCGACGCGGTCTCGCCTGTATCTTCTTCGTGCGCCATTGATGCGGAAAGGGTTATTGGAGGCGACGAAGCTCTGATACCATGTCAGGCTTGTTACAGCTTGCGAGCAAGAAGAGAGAGAGATCGGAAAGCGAGGAAGAAGAAGACTGAATTAATTGTATTGAGTGATTGAATAGAATCAGGTAGAGTACAGTATGTATATCGGACTGTCATAAACAGACAGGGGTACTTTAGTAATACTACTAGGTACACATTATGTAACCCGTATAACATATGAATGGATATATATACAGAGTATATATATATACCATATCTAATATACCTAATACTATTCCCCCACATGCACATGGACAAAGAACACTGCAACCCCACGTCAACCGTCGGCTTCTCTTTTTTGACGACCCAGAAAGGATTCTCTTCAGATTCTCCTTGTTTCCTTTCACCCATGTAAATCAAAGCCAGAGGTCAGATCCGAAAGGAAGTAAGTAGCTTTTGATGGCCGGAAGGAGTCACCATAATAAACTCAGCTTGCTATTTATAAAGCTGCAAGTATAGCGACGACGCTTATATCTTTTGTCTTGCCAAACTTGGCGTTGGCGAGTCCCACTTCCATTGCTTAACTCTATTCTAGCGTGAAATAAGAAACATGATATTTACATCTAAGAAATTTGAATGCCGCCTTATACACCTACTTCTAGGCTGCCACAGAAAATAGCTTAGCTTCTTTATTAGGTCTATTGCCTATGATCAATTGTTTCAGGTAATGCAAAATCATATGGTCTACTAGTCTACTACTTATAGAGTGGCTAAATCGTAGGACTTGCAAAAAAATAGGGTTTTTAGAAAAGATTCATAGAAACACTTGCACAAAACACTCACAAAATATTTGGTTTTAACTTGTGCATTAGCTGTTTCTCCCCCTTCTTTTTTTGTTGCCTACCAGATCGAGGATCAGTCTAGGTAGATGTTCCAGTCCCCTCCCAATAGCTGTTGTGGAGATCGAATCTTGGTTTCTCCCTTCTTTCATACTAATAACATAATTGATTTTATTATTTGAATTTGTCATTTAACTTTAATATATAAACATAAAATAAAATAATTTTAAAAATTTAAATTTTACACATAAGAGGAGAAAGAATCTTTCCTCGGTTTTTCGCTGGAGGTTGCGGTTGATAGGAAAAACCATAATAGCTATGCGGATGATTCAAGCCAAAATTAATGATTATGGTTTGGATTTTTTTCAACTGCTCTTCTTACAACCAGGTTACCTACAGTGAAGCAATTTCAAAATCAACTCCTTAGGATTTCCAAAGATGAAGTTCTGGTGGAAGTAGGAAGACGAGACGGTAGTAGAGGAAGGATGCAGTTATCGATGCCCAGTATTGCGCTGGTCAGTTTGAATCGCACATTCATTATTTGGGGGTTCTCTTCAAATGTTGGTTGTTGGTTTTGTCAGACGATAGTAGAGGAGGACGGTCCTAAGGTAAACATGTCCGCCACATCGCCGGAGAGGCAAGAGGAAAGGTTGAAAGAAGTTTCCGATGGATGCTTGAGGGTCAACTCCAAGAGTGGTCAAGGATGGTTCATACTTCATAGGATGAGATCTCTAGGCTTTAATAACATGTCCTGTGTAAGGTAAAACTAGAAATGTATGTAAGAATTGAGTCAGTGTTTGATTTACACTTACAGTATCTAGGTAATGTGCCTATAATTATAAAAAAAAATAACTACGGAGATTTGTAAGAACCTCGGTCATGTTCTTCGAAGATATTTTACTTATGTTTTTGGTATGAACTTCCTTTTGAAGATAATAGTCTTTATGTATGTAATCTTGTAAGTTATACATATGTATAGTTAGTGGGTTTTGGGGAAAAAAAACTTATTACAACTGAAAGATCTACAGAGGTTAGAATAGTAGGTTTGAGAGATGTATGATTAAGGGGTAGCTTTCTTTTCCTACATGGCGGAATTTAGTGATCCATGGTACAGGAATACTAATATCTGGTGGGGTATAATATTTGATTTTAGTTCAAATTAACCCCTTTTAGTAAACTTTTTTATTTCTACGAAACTCAAATTACTAAAACCAGAAACAGGGTAAGAGTTTTCTGGAAGGACCAAAATTAGAAAAAGTTGCTTTAACAGCCACTCACAGAACAGCCACTCAAAATGACTGGGAGATGAAGACACAATGGGACAAAAGCAGGTGGGTGGAGGGAGACAAGCCGAACCCTGATGACCTCTGTCAGAATCATCAAGTCACTGTCTAGCTAGAAGGCAGTGTAGTCTTTTCTGGGCCTCTTTAACTTTCAGGAAGAAAGAGAAAGGTCAAATGCAAGTATGATAGACACCCGTCCTTTTCATCAGAACATACGCACACAGCCAAAACACTATATGGAGTAGAGAACTGAAATATAATTGCAAAATTTGGGGAAGGTGGGGTTACCGTTAGATCAGAGAGATTGTGTTTGATCATTTACTCTAGCTTAGTTATGCATGTGTGTGTTGTTTTCGCAACTACTGTCCTAAAAATAGCTCTTGTCTCATGAAAGAAACAAATTGCCGCATGAAGAAAGATACTTTTGTTGTTGACGAAAGATCTTTATCTCCTTTCAGTTTCTTATAAAAGTACTGTTGTTCAATTTGGCCTCTTGTACTGTTGTACATCCACAAAGGCCACCACCTATTCGGCACTAATGACAATGAGCTTTTCAATTACTATGTCCAAAAAAATCACGTGGACAAGATTCATTTCAGGATGTTAATAAAAAGTACGGAACAGTGTCACTCTTCAATCCACACCCGGTCCATTTTGGTTAATCGGGATATTTTAAATATCAGTTTCGATGCAGTTTACCAGTTAATTGTTTACTAAAATGATATATAGATTTACTTTTTTTCTTATAATTATTAAATAATATGTAATTTTATGGGTTTTAAATATTAAATCAATTAATTATTAATTTTAGTAAAATTTTATTATAACTCCAACCATTAACTATATAAAATAATAATTTAAATAATTAACCGTATAATTTTATATCGGTTAAATAGTTTTTTATGATTAACCGGATTAACAAATTAAACACTTCGGTGAATCCAACTTTCAAACAATATCAGTTAACTGAATTTCCATCAATACCCCTAAAGCTTGGTTCTTGGCTACAGCAGCATCTACAGGTGTCGTGCACTGATTTATGTACTGGAACTGATGAGATTTCCAAAGAGAAATGATGCTATTATTATTCCACATAGTTTTTACATGAACCACATCATTATTATCATGAGTTATTTTACTTTTTTACTTTATGCAGATCCAATAATTATGGATACTCTTTTACTCTTCCTGCTCTACCGGACGCGAGTAAATCTTCTTCAAAATCATGATCTATTTTGTAGCTAGGTGGAGATTAAGAGTGGGCCCATTTGGTAAAATTGTGAGTTTCAACTATATCAATTATCCTCTTGTCTTTATATGTCATGTAAATCTTTTGTTCTCTTGAAAACTAAACTATAGCTATTAGTAGTCTGTTGATGACCCTAGCTTCGGACAATTTTGCAAAAACTTTTGTAACAATTTTCATTTGCTATATAATACCACAGTTACAACTATATTGTTTTGAGACTAAATGACAATTTCAAATGATATTGTACACAGATTTGTTATTTCATGTAATACTACAGCTATTTGAAGCTATTCTTTGAAGTATAAAACAGACCTATAACTACTACTCCCTCTGTCCCAACAAAAGTGTCCACTTTACTATTTGAGTGTGTCCTTGACTTCAATATTTAACATATAAAATAATATATTTTATAAATCTATATGTTATAATGGAATCCTTATGTGAAAAACTATAAATTGTACAATTTAATTTTAAAAATTATTATATCTATATAGTTAATATCGAAGTGGAAAAGCGTGCCAAAAAGTAAACGGGACACTTATGACGGGACGGAGGTAGTATAACTACAATACTTTCTATTTTGGTATCTTTCTGAACAAGCTTTTAACTTTTAAAAGAATATCTAGCCTGTGGCCATAACATTAAGGGATAGACCCATGGATCTCTTTTATGGTATAGACTGGTGGATCAAACAATATTCAGTGACGGGCCCAGAAATTTTGTTTAAGGATGGTTAAAAAAAATTTGACACCCAAAATTTTATTTAGGGGGGCTAAACAATTTTTGACACTAATTTTCTTTAAAACTTATATTATGTTGTATTTTTAAAAAATTTATAAGAGTATTGGATCGACCCCACCTCTCGGTCCGCCTCTGACAATGTTGGTCCATCACAGATGTCTCGTCGCTCCTCTTACCATGCCCTCCCCCCTCATTTTGGGGTCATCTCTTGTTATAATAATGACTTTTCCCCTTGTAGGCCTTGAACCTGGTACTATATATGTTAGAGGATTTCGTCTGCTCCAAAGTAATAAAATTTAATTTATGGGATACATTTAAAGGTAGACTAAAAATTTGTGATAAACTCTACTTGAGGCATCTGTCTTGCTATAGATGTTGGTTCTGTGAGCATGCTTTAGAGACTAGTCGCCACCTCTACTTCTAATGCAGGTTCTCTAACAGGATTTGGTGGAATACATGTGATTGGCTGGGCATTCCTATCAACTGGACAAGCCTTTACAACTGTTATTATTGGATATTTGATATTGCAAGAGGAACCGTCTGATCAACCTGGTGAGAAGAGCTGTCATCGTCAACGTTGTCTACTACATCTGGATCGAGAGATGGAAGCGTGTCATGGCTAGCATAGTCAAAGGCACCACCCTCATTGTTTTGACATCAAAAGTGCCACCAAAGCCATCACTTGGATGAAGATGGGAACCTCCAATAGAGATTTTGATTTTGTGGAAAGTTTTTATACATGTATCTTCCCCATGATCGTTTCTATTGTTGGCTCTTTGCCACTTTTATATGGTGTTAGGGAAAATTTTGTATATTCACTTACCCTTAGGTGTTTTAGTGTCCGATATATAGATCCACCTATACTAATCATTATTCATATATCTTTACTTTTTTTTTTAAAAAAAAAAGAATACCTAGCTTATTATTTTTTAAGATTAGTTTTCTAGTATCTTTTTTCTAAGTATCTGAATAGCTGGTTTAGCAAACGGACTTAGCTATCATGGTGTACTTATTTAAGCTACGTACTATCAATAGTTTATTGTAGAAATCGACAAACAGGGGTGGAAAAATCATACCAATGGATTAAGGACCAAAGATTAAAAAAGGAGTGAGTAACCAAATAGGAAGAGGGGTACTTCAGTTTAGCTGTAGTACAGTAGTTCTTGTGCATGAACTCCAAAGATGTTTTCTTTTTCAATCAATAATCCAAGTGCTTTTCTGGCCAGACAAGTGTGGAAACCTGCCACATATTATCACTTAAAGTAACTATAACAGTATATATATATACGAATATATAGTGATGTTGAGCCCCATACATATTGTAGCACAAACATTTCGCCGGGGAGATCGATACGTACCCATTCGCGAGATCCCTTGTCTATATAGGTAGTAGCTCCATTCTACATTTGCATACCCTCCTTTCACTTATATAGATCGCTTGCTGGCTTAGGACTTTAAGAAATAGGGAAAATAAAATTCTTCCTGGAGTGATCAAAGTAAAAGAGAAGAGTGGTGATGATGACAAATACACAAAGTTCAACCTCTTATTTTGCAGATGGGCAGTACTGCCTTCCCGCGAATGGCTCAAACACTGGAAGCTCGGCTGATGAATGGTTAAACTTGAGCCTTGGAGGAGGACAGCTTGATGATACGAACAATTATGGTGGTCACCATCATGGTTATGGTAATGGTCATGTTCATCATGCGCCATCCTCAGTCTCTCCTAACAAATTCTTCAAGTGCAAATACTGCACTAGGAAGTTCCTGAATTCCCGAGCTTTAGGCGGCCATCAAAACGCTCATAAGAAGGAAAGGGGTGAAGTACGGAGGTTCCATATGGAAAGGAGTCTAACAATGGGTATGCCATACCACCACCAGAATAAACCCACTACGGCTGTTGTTCAGTCTATCGAAGTTGAACCTCATGCCCTTCTCCATGGCGGCCAGACAGCTCATGAGGTAGAAGAACCAACGGGATATGATGAACACAGGACAAAACTTAATTGGACGCCGCCTGAGGGAGGGTACGTGGAGGAAAGAATGAGCAGCTGGCCTGGGAGTTTCCGGTGGGACTCTTCAAGTTCATATGATGCTTACAAAATGCATGGTGACCAATCCCGATCAACAGCCGAAGTTCCGAATCTGAACCGGCAACCATGGCAGGATTCTCAACAAGACTATGATCTGCTGGCTGATGTCAGCTTAGATCTTTCCCTCTGAGAAGATGATGCACTACTCTACTAGGTAGCTGCTCCTGAAGAAGATGAGATGAATTAGCCTCTGTAATAGTAAATCTGAAATGGTTTGACTTCATTGCCCGTATGTTTGTATATCTTCTCTTGTCTGGTATGTTTATGGCGGGCGGCTAAGTATCCTTTTATTTTTCTCTCTTTTCCTCTTGTTTAGACAGCAGTGTACGGTCAAGATGAGATGAATTAGTCTCTGTAATAGTAAATCTGAAGTGGTCCGACTTCATTGCCTGTATGTTTGTATACCTTCTCTTGTCTGGTGCGACAGCAGCAATCTATTGTAATGAGTGTACGACCGGTATGTGCTGTTGCTTAAATTTCTTATTAAATAAGTTGGATAAGCCCAACCTGTTTCTTTTATTCATAATCTGAGCTTGCAGCTTCAAATTCCCCCTTTGTTTTATCTTTAGATCCGGCCATACTGTATATAGAATGTGTGCTTACCAAATTAGGCAAGGAGCCTATCATGGTTGCTCCCATTGCAGGTTACAAGGACTAGCTAGCTAGATGATGGAAAATCGAAGTCAGATTACCACAAACAAACCCACCGCACCTTTTGTAGCTAAAAGCTAGTTGCTAGCTAGTCTATTAATGTGTAATTCGTACATATAAAAATAATACTTGCAGTCAGGTTTTAATTGGCACAGTCCGAATTCCACCATCTTGTCCTTCCTTCTTTCAAAATATTCTTGAAAATTACAATGCCCACCAAAAACTTATGACATATTACAAACCATGCCCAAAACACATGAGACGATATATAGTGACTTGAACCTACTTCCCTTTAAAGGGATGTAAGATTTCAACAAACTCTAAGAACTCATCGATTCAAGATTAATGAACGTGGAAGGGTTACAGGAAAAAGAACAGCCATCACGGTTGGTTACACGATACTCCACTCAAGTTATTCTTTTTCTAAACCCACTGTAGCAAACTTATAAAACCTAACCTAACACAAGAACATAACCATCGGTTTACAACCACCGGTCCACCTTGACCCAACCAACTTACTAAACCGGACCAAAACCATTACAGAAAAGAAAATAAACTATCCTAACACCCCTCTCAAAAACCAGGAGGTGAACACCCTCATGGTTTTTGCCAGACTACAGCTTACAAAACAACCAAGGAACAACCTTATTAATCTGCTTCTAATCATAACCCCATCTTCTTCATTTGCTAAGGGTAAGCCCTCCCTGACAACAATTTAGCCAAGACGCCTGCTACTTGATTCCTTGAGGTTACAAACTCAATGATCATCATGCCTTCTTGTAATTTCTGCCTGACGAAATGAACATCAAGTTCAATGTGCTTGGTTCTTTCATTTAGGACAAGGTTCCTTGCTATATAGATAGCAGTTTGACTGTCTGATTTCACAGGAACTGGCATAATCTGCTTGACTCCAAGCTCTGCTAACAGTCTAGTCACCAAGCTAAGTTCTGCTGTGACATTTTTCATAGCTCTATATTCTGCCTCTGCTGAGGACAGAGCCACGATCGTCTGTTTCTTGGACTTCCAAGACAAAGGACTACCTCCAAGCTGTAAAATATCCACTGATGGATCTTCTGGTATTGGGACACCCTGCCCAATCAGAATCACAAAAGGAAATAAGTCTGAAATCATCTCTATAATTAAAGAATAAACCATAATTTAACGTTCCTTTAATGTAACTCAGAACATGCATAGCTGCCTTGTAATGAACATCAGAAGGATTACTTAAAAACTGGCTCAGAACTTGAATACTAAAACTTAAATCAGGTCTGCTATGCCCAAGATAACTAATTTTACCTACCAACCTTCGGTACAAAAGTGGGTCAACCAGAGGCTTACCATCATCCTTCTTAAGTTTCAAACTGGAGTCCAAAGGACTCACAGCTGCCTTCCCCTTTGGACAATCAAACTCCTTCAATAAATCAACACAATACTTTCTTTGTGTCAACACTACCCCCTCTGTAGTGTGTAAAAATTGCATGCCCAGAAAATAATTAAGTTTTCCCAAGTCCTTTATTTTGAACTCTTTGTTCAGACCTTGCTTAACAGAAGTTATAAGATTACGATCATTCTCAGTAATTAATATGTCGTCCACATAGACCACCAGATAGCAAGCAAGTTCATTCTCAACCTTAACAAACAATGAATAATCATTCAGAGACTGGGTCAAACCAAAAGACTTAAGAAACACACTGAGTTTGTGATGCCATTGTCTCGAAGCCTGCTTGAGACCATAAAGTGACTTGTTTAATTTACAGACCTTTCCTAATCCTTCCTCCTTGTGCCCTTGGGGCACTTCCATGTATACTTCCTCTTATAGTTCCCCATGGAGGAAGGCATTATTAATGTCCAGTTGACTTATCAGCCAATTCCTTTTAGTGGCTATAATAACTAAGGCCTTGATGGTGGTGAATTTTACCACAGGAGAGAATGCCTCTAGGTAATCTATCTCATACCTCTAGGTGTATCCCTTAGCTACAAGTCTGGCCTTAAAATTTCTACACTACCATCTGCCTCACACTTGATTTTATACACCCATTTACATTTAACTGGTCTCACCCCCTCTGGTAAATTGACTAATGTCCAGGTGTTATTCCTCTCAAGGGCAAGAAACTCATCAATCATGGCCTTTTTCCACCTATGATCCCTAATTGCCTCTTCAAAACTAACAGGTTCTGTCATTACATCTAACTCAGTGTGCAAGCAAGAGAAACTGTGCTTATCAGTGAGAATTATGCCAACAGTCTGTGGAAGATTTCTACTTTCAATTATGCTACCATTTCATGCAAACTAACAGTTTCAGATTCTGGTAAGCACACATCAACAGAATTAGCATGCACAATTCTATCTGGCAGAATCTGAGAAAAACAATCTGAGGTGTGTTTAAGGCAAAACTTATTTTTTCTGAAATTGATGAGCCGACAATATAATCTTCCAAATGCTTAGGTGTGCTTCTAGGTCTCACAGATCTTCTTAACTCATGTTCCCCTTCTCCAGGCCTTGCTTCTGTTTCTTCTGCAACCTCCTCTGGTGTAGTATCTTCATTCACCAAGGTGTAGATGTCATTTCTGTTGTCTTGCAGGTTACTGTCTTCTTCTTCAGGTCCTTTAAGAATTTTTGTTTCACCTTGTGCATTTGGCCTTTCTTGCCTTCCTTGTCTCATACTTCTCTCAATTGGGTCAGTCTCAATCAATAAAATCATCTTCAACAACCATGGAATCTCTCGGGCAATCAGTAGGAATAATCTCCATTAGGTTGTCTTGTTTTTGTCTAAATGGGAATACTCCCTCATGAAAGACAACATTTCTACTGTATATAATTCTGTTATGGTCAATATCATACAGTTTAAACCCTTTCTTATTGTGTCTGTAGCCTAGGAAGACACACTTTGTTGATTTAAACAGAAATTATCCTTTTGGGCTTTATTATTGTGGGCAAAACAGAGACAGCTGAAAACCTTAAGTGAGGAATAATCAGGTTTTTCACCGTTAATGATTTCAAAGGGAGTTTTATTGTCAATGCTAGTTAGAGTCATCCTATTGATTAGGTAAGTGGCAGTTAGGATACTTTCACCCCAAAATTCCTTAGGGAGTGAGGATTAGAACATGAGAGCCCTAGCTGTTTCAAGTATGTGTCAGTGTTTCCTTTCAGCCCCACCATTTTGTTGTGGTGTGTAAGAGCATGTAGTTTGGTGTTTTATTCCCTTGAGCCTAAAGAACTCTACTCCAGCATTGGAGCTTCCCAATTCTAGTGCATTATCAGATCTGACACATTTGACCCTTTTATTGAATTGTCTTTCATCATACTTATAAAAACTAATGATAAGGCTTCAGATTTATACTTACATAATTGTGTCCAAGTGACACGGCTCTTGTCCTCAACTATAGTTAAAAAAATGAGAAAACCCATCATGAGTTTTCTGATTATAAGGGCCCCAAAGATCTACATGGATCAGATCAAAAACATCTTTGGTTTTTATAGAACTGAAAGGAAAAGCTAATCTATGACTTTTTGCTCTATTACAAGGTTCACAAAGGAAAGGTTCAACCAATTGATTTTCTCTAATCAAATCTAACTTGGAAATCCTCTCCTTAGGCAAGTGCCCAACCTACAATGCCAAATACCTAAAGAACTATTACAGTTGTGTTCAGGTGTTGAAAGGCTCCCCTTACTTATCTCTGTACTAAGACATCTCTGTTTTCCCTTATCACACTCCTTATCAAGAACATAAAGCCCCCCTCTGTATTTGCCCAATCTCTACTTCCTCCTTGTGATCACAGCCCTGATAAATGCAGCAACTAGGGTTAAAATACAACCTAGCATTCATTTGTCTAGTAAGTTTACTCACAGAAATAAGCCCAAATTTAAAGCTAGGTACAAATAGAACATCTCTAAGTTCTATCAGGTTATTCACCCTAATGTTCCCTATTAACTTAACCGATTGGGGGTGCCCATCAGGAATTCCTACAACACAGGGTTTTTCCAGAATAGAAACTTGATGAAACAGTGCTAATACACCACACATGTGGTCTGAAGCACCACTATCTATGATCCATTCAGTTTTCCTATGTCTCACTGCTGGAAAAAAAAGAATAAATAACGTTTTTATTTGTCTTTTGGAACGTTTTATAAACATTTTTTATGCCAGCGACGCAAATGGCCGAACCTCTTAAAGAACGTGTTATAAGCGTTTTTTATACATTAATTTAAAAGAAAGCTTATTGCTAAAGCATTTTTTAAGGTGTGTAAGGTGGCGGGATTCTACGAGGCATATAGAACGCTTTCATCTTGAAGCGTTCTTTATGTCTGACTATAAAAAACACTTGTTTAATATAAGCGTTCTTTATGAAGCTTTATAAAAAACGCTTATATTGATAAGAGTTCTTTATGACATTTGGCGCGAGAGTATAAGAAACGCTTATACATATAAGCGTTTCTTATATGGTCCTTTTTTTATATTTTTATTTTTTATACAATTTATTACCCTGCGCATAACACAAAATTAAATCACAAAATTGTCATTCACAACCTGTTTGCATTATATATACCAGATCAACCAAACTGGTGAATTTTAATTAATAGATCAACGTACAGCAGTACTTTGTTTGCATTAATATTATACCAGCGCACATAGGCTTAAGTGTAGTATAGATCAACTACAACATTTGTAACTAGCTAGTTAACCAAACTACTAAAAATGGTTCAAGTTCGATCATAACATGTACAATACAACCATTTGAAAAAAAGAAAAGATAGATGACTCATGACTTCTTCTGATCAATTTAGTGCTTTCAACACATGTGTGTGCGCTCCTTGACAAACTTGAGATCGGCTTGTGAATAAGTATTGAGAATAAATCAACAAGCTGCACGCGAGAATTATAAAAGCAATTAAGTACACCATTTAAACTTATCCAAACATGCGCAAATAGTTAAAATCACCAATTCAAACACAAAAGTACTTATAATACGTACCTGAGAAGAAATTTTCAATTCGCTAAGACAGTTGTTACCTCTGTTAAAGATGGAAGTACCGACGATCATGATGATTCTTCTACTGATACAAAGAGACAGAAGAAGAAATGCATGATACAAAAGAGTTAGAGGCAGATACAGATGAAAGGATGAATGAGAACTCAGAAACAGAGAGGTTGAAGAAATTGGCTAAAAAGTTAAGTGAGGCTGCCACGAAGTAGAGTCCAGTGGAGATTAACGAATTACTGGCCCACTTCATGACCTTGAATGAAGAAAACGGTTTTCTAGAATAGTTGTATGAGGAGGATAAGAGGAACCTTAGTCGATTATATGGTGGCATGGGGGACTATATGAAGATAAAGTGGTACCAGATCCCCCGGTTGATGAGTTTCATGACTTATGGATGGAGATGGAGAAGCTAGGCACTTCTCCATCTTCAGTTTCGATTGGATTCGCATCTTCTTTCAGTTTTGAACATCAATAGGTCTGATAATCTTCAAACACTTGGACATGAATGTCTATAGATTGCATGCAGTCAATTGGAATACTAGCCACACACTGTTGATGTGGGGTGCATCATACCTTTTAAAAAAAACTAGATGAAGATCTCTTGGCAATTAAAAAGATTGAGAGATTCCCCCTAAGTAGGATTTCCCCTGAGTTTGCATGTTAAGCGACTTTAACAAATGATAGCAATAAGTGACAACTTTTATGTTATACTGTAACCGTAGAAAACTTTCTACTAAGGTCATAGTATAACATAAAAGCTGTCACTTATTGTGCATAAAAGCTGTCACTTATTGCTATCATTTGTTTCTTGATAGCAATAAGTGACAGCTTTTATGCACAATAAGTGACAGCTTTTACGTTATACTATAACCATAGTAGAAAGTTTTCTACTAAAGTTACAGTATAACATAAAAGTGTCACTTATTGTGTATAAAAGCTGTCACTTATTGCTATCATTTGTTTCTTGATAGCAATAAGTGACAATTTTATGCACAATAAGTGATAGCTTTTATGTTATACTATAACCATAGTAGAAAGTTTTCTACTAAGGTTACAGTATAACATAAAAGTTGTCACTTATTGTGCATAAAAGCTGTCACTTATTGCTATCATTTGTTTCTTGATAGCAATAAGTGACAACTTTTATGCACAATAAGTGACAGCTTTTATGTTATACTAAAACCATAGTAAAAAGTTTTATACTAAGGTTACAGTATAACATAAAAGCTGTCACTTATTGTGCATAAAAGTTGTCACTTATTGCTATCATTTGTTAAAGTCGCTTAACATGCAAACTCAGGGGGAATCATACTTAGGGGGAATCTCTCAATCTTTTTAATTGTCAAGGGACCGTCATCTAGTTTTTTTTAAAAAAGATACGATGCACCCCACATCAACAGTGTGTGGCTAGTATTCAAAATGACTGCATGGAATCTACAGACACTCATGTCCTAGTGTTTAAAGATTTCTCAGACCTATCGATGTTCAAAACTGAAAGAATATGCGAATCCAATCGAAACTGGAGATGGAGAAGTGCCTAGCTTCTCCATCTCCATCCATAAGACATGAAACTCATCAACCGGGCGATTTGGTACCACTTTATCTTCATATAGTCCCCCATGCCACCATATAATCGACTAAGGTTCCTCTTATCCTCCTCATACAACTATTCTAGAAAACCGTTTTCTTCATTCAAGGTCATGAAGAGAGCCAGTAATTCATTAATCGCCACCGGACTCTACTTGGTGGCAGCCTCACTTAACTTTTTAGCCAATTTCTTCAACCTCTCTGTTTCTGAGTTCTCATTCATCCTTTCATCTGTATCTGTCTCTGTCTCTTTTGTACCATGTTTTTCTTCTTCTGTCTCTTTTGTATCAGTAGAAGAATCATCATGATCGTCGGTACTTTCATCTTCAACAGAGGCAGCAACTGTCTCCATCGGCCAAATTCGTCTGACTTTTTATCCGATTTTTTCTATGATGTTTTAGTGTTGTCCAGTTCTGATTGTTCGATCTACTGAAGCTTCCACAACATATATACTAGTCAGAGGTGACTAAAGGAAAAGGATAGAAGAAAGGTCGTGAAGGAAAATAAAGTTGGTGGGCCCGTCCGAGTTCAATTTTTTTATTACAGGTTGATGACGATCGAAGGTCATAGGCGCTAGTAAAAAATGTAAAGGGATACTAAAATAATAACTACAAGAAATTAAGAAGTTGTAAGTAGCTAGAGGTCTCTAATATGGCCAATGGTGGTTATATAGATTTCCAAAACATTAGAGGGTTAATTGGAATGCCTAGCTTGACCGGATAACAAATCTGAGAAGAATGTGAAGGAACTTAAAAGTTTGATGTTGGTATTGGTAGAAACGCAGATAAACTTCTGGGTGGATGTTAAGGTAAAAGCAATATGGGGAAGGGGACGTCAGGCAAGCTGTGGTAATGCTATGTCTTTATAACTAATAATTAATACATCCCATGGTCATCTAATATTTTCACCCTAGGTTATACTATAATATAATATAACATTAATTAATACACTATATAATCATTTAACCAAATTAATTTCGCCATATATAACTACGTGGCTATATTGTATGCACGCCGAAACGCATTATATTTGACGCCTAATAAACACATTAATTCCCAAGTCCATTAATTGTACAACCAGCAAGTAAAAATCAGCACATAGTACAACAATATGCACGTGACAGTTTGGTCTGCATGCAAAATTATCCCAAACACACGTACACTTTATTTCACGCCTTTAATCCCAAACAAACAGAGTATATATGTTCCTGATTAACAAGTTTGGTTTGCAAGCACACATAGGTTAACAACAAATGCGCGCGCCACAGTTTGGTTTGCATGCAAAATTATTCCCAAACAGTAACAACAATATATTTCACGCCTTTTAATCCCAAACAAATAGAGCATGTATTTTCCTGATTAAGAAGTTTGGTTTGCAAAATTACCTCATCAGCACAAGAATAGAGCCGAAAGATCTAGCGCGCATGTATGTTGTTCCTTTCGCTAGTTGGGGTTGTAATCCAGAGGCGTCGTGCGTGCGACAAGGCATGTATGTTCCTGTTCGTGCGATTTTGCAAAATTAAAATTAATTACCGATCGAAAGAGTATATATATGAAAATAAGGATAGACATATATGTATACTGTTCGCAGCTCAATATTACCGATAGCGAGAGAGCTCAAGGCGCTGATCGATATCGACACATGCATGTGGCCTGCCTTCATCACCAGTTAATTTGGCCGGGTTGCAGAGATTAATTAGAAGCTAGAATATTGATGAAGATGGCGAGCGCAGATATCGGAAGAAAAGAAAGAAGAGAAGAGGCGCCGCAGCGGAAATGAATTTCTAGGATGGTTTCAATTGAGAAGAGAGCTTAGCGTGTTTACAGAGAGCGAGGTTTACAGAGAGCGTGGTACGGGAACAGTTGCGATTTGATTGATGAGAGGACTGGGTGGGAGGGCGAAAAGTGTTTATTAATTTAGGTAACATAAAAAACGCTTCTTAAGTGAAGCATTTTTTATGCTATCGCGCCCAAACACATAAAAAACGCTTCCTTCCTGAAGCGTTTTTTATACGTGTCTCTTAAAGAACGATTATTTACAAAGCGTTGTTTTGACTTTGGGCGCGATAACAAAACAACACTTTGTAAGCAAAGCGTTGTTTAAGATGTCCGGCCTATGATAAAAAAATGATTACAATAAACCGTTGTTAAAGGGGTGTTATTTATTCTTTTTTTCCAGCAGTGTCTATAATCATTAGAAACATTAAAGATCTCATAAGTATTGCAAGTCCAGTTAATTATAAATTGGACAGATCCTTACCAATGAATCCACATTTGGATTCAGCAACTTGGGTCTCCTTGTCCTTGATCTGGGACTTGCTTATGTAGACGAGCAACTGATTGACTTGTTCTGGGGTAAGGGTTCCTCCGAAAGGATCTTTGGCTCCTTCTTCCTTCAATTCACTGGCGTTGTTGGCTTGAATTTTTCTCTCCTTTCCGGTTCGCCATCCTGGAGGGTAACCATGTTTCTGGAAGCACTTTTCCTCAGAATGACCCAATTTGTGGCAATATGAACATTGTAGATTGGGTCGTTTTCCTCCAGCTGTTTGACCGCACCCGAAATTCCTTCTACCTTGACTCACCGAGATGCCACTGGGGGTTCCGTCTCAATTGCTGGTGTCAAAGTTAGGGTTTTTTGTCATTATTGTTGTATCAACAGTGAGAAGGCTTGTTCGATACTTGGGAGAGGGGAGATCATCAGAATATTCTCTCTGGCTGCGCCGTATCGATCATTCAGGCCCATCAAGAACTTGATTAATCGCTGATTCTTGAAGTAATCGTTGAAGGCTTTGTCCATCGCACAAGAGCAGACTGGGAGAGAAGCAGCGGGTGTCGATTTCATCCCAAATTCCTCTGAGTTTGGCGAAGTATTCTCCTATCGTATCACTACCTTGAAGAGTACTTACTAAACGACGCTCAAGATCATATATGCATGTCACATTTACTTGGTCGTACCTTGCGTATAAGTCCTCCCAGATCTTGGGTGCCGAGGAACGGAATAGCACGGAGTCCGCCACACGCTTCTCCAAGCTCATCAGAATCCACGACCACACCATGTTGTCGTAGCGTGTTCAAGCTTCAGCTCTCGCTTCGCAGTCCGTGGGCTTCTCGAGGGTGCCGTTTACAAAGCCGAGTTTATTCTTTGATCTGAATGCGATTTCGACCTGGTGCTTCCAACGTGGGAAGCCAAGGCCTCCATCGTACTTCACGGCTAACGCCAGCCCAGGGTTTTTAGAGCTGGCGAGATACAATGGGTCTCCAATCGCAATGACACTGCTGTCGTTGGTTCCCTCCATGACTTCTATGTTGTCGTTTCGGTATTGGGGTTCTTGTTCTTGTCGTCGATTGTGGCCATTTTTCATACTGGATTCAAGGGTTGAAGAAAACCAAAACTGGGTTGACGAAGAAAAGGGAAAAGCGAGGAATGAGAATCGAGGTGACGATAAGTATTTTGAAATCTAAGAGCCAGGTCCCATGGCCTTCTTGCTCTGATACCATGTAAGATTTCAACAAACTCTAAGAACTCATCGATTCAAGATTGAACGTGGAAGGGTTACAGGAAGAAGAAGATACAACCGTCACGGCTGGTTACACGATACTCCACTCAAGTTATTCTTTTTATAAACCCACTGTAGCAAACTTATAAAACCTAACCTAACACAAGAACAGAACCGCCGGTCCACCTTGACCCAACCAACTTACTAAACCGGACCAAAACCATTACAGAAAAGAAAATAAACTATCCTAACAAGGGACAATTAACTAGGTAAGATTTGATTTGTCCATGGTTTGAAGAGGCTTTATTTTAGTTCTAATAGACAGCTAGAGAGTGAGGTAGGATTAAGAGCACATTTGGATGATTTAGGGGATTCCCACTATCCAAGAGTGTACTTATCCATCATTTCCATTAAAAGTCCATCTTAGTTTAATTGTTTGTTCTCCTTACCTTGTTGAACCGAAACACTAAGCTTGCCTCTAGCTAAACCCACATTTACCGTTCTTTATGTAACTACTAGATACCAAAACTTAGGGATTACAAACCAATTTTTTTATGGATACAACACTTATTGTACTACAACAATGTTTGGTGCACTTTCGCTTATGTTTGCCTAGGTGATACTTGTATTAGTATTATCTCACAATAGGTAATCGGGTTACTTTTTTTACTAAGTCATAAGTGTTTACATAACTCTACAACCCGATTGGCATACAAGTAAGTAGGGTACGGAAAGACTATCAATGTTTGCAAAGGAAAAAAGACTATATGTTGTCGGGACCCTAACCCGGAAAAGAATCCTCGCTATGCAAGACTAACCGACAAGTACAGTAGCTGGCGACAAAATTGGTTTTTGGTGACCACGACCACTCAACACTGGAAGCCCCGAGCAGAGATCACGCTAAGTGACTACTCAAAGATGCATGTCGACACATTAGACAACATAGACGAAGATGATGTCTGCATCCCAACCACCACCTTCGTAGGTAACGTGCTTAATCCAAACTAGCTCAGGAGGATTTCTGCTGGAAACTTTTAAGCTCCACCCCCCCCCCCCCCATCAAGAGAAACTGAGAAACGAAGAAGTGAAGGAGCAAAAGGACGGGGACAACACTCACTATATACCTCCACCTTCTTCTCTCAGCCCAGCACCCATTCCACCATCCACTGACAGGTAGACAGTTCACTCGGGATCACCGACAACGGTCATCATAGGAGCCCCAAGCTAATGTGTTCAACCCTTGCTGAAGCCATTCAACTTCAATGTTGTAAGGTTTCACCGAAGTCTCCCAGTCTCACATCCTGTGCCACCACTACTGCCCCTCCTTGGGTGATGAGATACACTCAGAGACCACCATCACTCCCCTTCAAAAATAGGGTGATAGTGATCTCATGGATTCCCTCGAGGGGACCTCCACCCCCCTTTAAACCGGGTGCATTGCAGATCAGCTACTTCCAGCCGGGCCCGGGCCGATCCCACACCTTGGGATCAAGGAAAGGCGTCACCTCAATGCCCCATAGGTTTTGACACTAACATGAACATAAAAATATTATGTTCTGAAATTGAATCCCCTTCAGATCAGTGAGAATCTCTTTTGCCTTGCTTATATTAAAATCAATACCCCCTTCCATCGCCCCCATCATACTTCTCAACTACTCTCAAAGTAAAGCCATATCATGTCACGTGGCACCGCTTTGTCTCCATCGCCATTTATGACATTTTGAAAGTTCAAATTCCCGCTCAGAACCACTAAAAGTTGAACTTGAGGGACTAGGAGGAATACCGGGTAAAATCTCTCAACCTTTCCTTCTTTATTCCAATTTTTTCTTAAGCATGAAACAAAAAACTCGGACAACTTAAGTCCTGTTTCTCTCGCAAAACTCTAAAAACGAGACTTGGGGGATTAGTATTGGTACAGTGTAAATAATCTACCTTAACCTTGCCATTAAGAGGACTACTCATGTTTCTATCTTCCTGGCCACATGTATTATGGGGCCAGTTTCCGGCATGGAGAAAGCAAAATCCCCTCATTCAAGACCTCGCCTCAAGAAAATTAGGTCCTCTAGCACTTGGCCAGATTCAACTAGGTCACACTAGCAAAGCCCTCGGCCACACTCCGTTACCACATCGTCCCCGACCACGGCACCATAAAAGCACTCATGATCAGCACAACGTGTCTGACACCTGTGTCATGTCAATCAGATCGAATAACCCTTCATTATCAACTCCGACACCCATCATTACCGACTCGGACACCACTTTGACACATCATAATACTATGTCCTCTCCATGGTTAAAGGTGGCAACCAAAAAAGGAAGGAAGCTTTGTCCCTGACAATAGCCATCCCGGGTGACGTCAACTACATGGAAACAACCTACGTTACTTTTCCGGCAAGAGACGGGCAACAAGCCGGGAAGGCAAGCAGACTTACTTTCTCTTTTCTTATACATATAAATAGTTCTTGAAGTTCTTCATTTATTATCATGACACACTTGCACTTTCTCTGCTCGTGATATTCTTCGAACCACATAAATCTATGTGTCTTCCTCATATCATTAATTGTAACCCACAAGTCTTACATCACTCCACCCTTAAAGAGTTAATCTGAACCTATAACAAAGATAACACTCTAACATAAACAAATGCATATTTTTTTCATCTTCCCTTGTTACCCTTTGAAGATACTCTATAGACTACTGATTGTTGGTATCTAAAAAGCCTGTTGGTGTCTGATTTTAACAAGAAGAGAGAAGCATCCATCATTAACCAAGGGTGAAGCCTTATCGATATACATCTTACTTTTCAAATGTCTTCTGTTTTAGTTTTCTTAGAAAAATGTCAAAACATACAATGTCATCAATGTGTGAAACTTACTTAATCTTAAATAATAACCAGAACTGTCTAGGAGGGTGGTGCATTCCACTCAACAGAACAGGGCCCCCAAAATAAGGGGCCCCAAATTTTATCCACTAGTTATAATAGTAATTAAATAAATATGGTAAAGTGAAATGGTGATGATTGAGATATTCACAAATCTTTAAAATAATATTTATTTTTATCTATACATAAATATAGTAAAGTAATGTGACGTGTAATTTAATTTAATAATTTTTATACATAATTTAATTTAAAAAAGGTCTCCTTTGGATTTAAGCACAGGGCCCCAAAAATCGTTAAGACGGCCCTAATAATAACGGTTAATAAACTAGCTAATATTGATCAACAGATCGAGAGGTTGAAAGGTGTTCTTTTTGCTTCAGCCAAGTGTTCAATGTCTCAAGTTCAGCAGTCTCCGTGAAGAACTCACAAGAATAATTTCTTACGTCGTGAAGATAGTTCAATATCTTGAGTTAAGCAGTGTTTAACCTACTCTTGCATACAAATTTTATGAGTTTTTTAGGTAACAATACATATATGATAAGAAAATAGGACATTAACCCTCCAATTAGAACAATATAAATAAAAGTGACCAGATTCATACCATACCATCAAAATTAGCCTAAATAACGTCACCCTTAGTTAAAAACTGCTATAAAATTTGGACCTCTAATCAAAGGGCTTGAGTTTCATGTCACATATTTCGTACATCTAACAATGAGTGTGTTGTATGGTAAAAACCTAAATCAAAAATTGATGAGAAAGATGAGGAGCACTTATTGCTCCAAAAATTGTAGGATGTTGGGTTGTCTTCCCCTAAACTTAACACTTAACATTGTACTATGCATCAACAATATGTCAGCTGTGTGACTATCTTATAAGTCATAAAATGATGGTTAATTATTATGGACAACACTACACTACTTGTAGGGGAGCAAGCAAAGAGAACAAAGGCTTCATAACTCCCTTCACCTCATCATCAGTTTGTCTAGTCAGTCAATGATCATCAAACCTTATAAAAGACAACATGCTGCTAACTATTCTGATCAACAAACCATATGAAAGCCAACATGCCAAATGCTCGATCTTTAGCAAAATTATGACATAATAAGTAAACCAGTTGATAGATGACGAAGGAAAGAGGTGTTGTATACAGTATAATTCAGCCCTACACCACATTACAAAAACATGAGCTAATTACCATGTAAACATTTGTTGTTTTCAACGGCAGAGTTGCGCCCAAAAATAAGAAATTCCCTCAATCTCTTCGTTTCATATAGTGAACTGTCAAAAAATGTTTAGACACAAATTTCAACGATAATAGCAAGTTGGTTTTTTAAGATGTTCAACAAAAGACTTGCGCAAGAAAGAGCATCAGTTCCATTAAAACTATTTGAAAGATTCAGTCATGCCGTCCAGAATTAGGACGATCACAATTGCACATTATATTCAAAATTAAGATCCAAAGAGAAATAATGAATCATACACTGTATTCCAAACCAAATCCAAAATGAGCAATAGTGATCTACACGAAATTTTCCAACCAAGATACCAAAATGAGAAATACAAAATCTAATAATCTAGACAATGATCTAGTTTCTCAAATTGCTACATGTTGTCACAGTGTCTTGAAGAAACTCTGCTGATCAACTCAAGATGAAGAACAATATGTCAATGTGCATAACAGTAATGGTACCTCTCCAAGGTCATTCAATTGGACTGTGGAAACTTGTTTTCTACAATTTGATATCATCGAACCAACAATAAAGTAAGAGTAAAAAATCAGTTTGTTTTAGACATGAGAAGTTAGCTATGATTTGGAGCATACCATGCCTTTCCTTTCTTAATCACTACCTATATTCCATGTCCCCACCTAAGAAGCCACTAAATATCATGATTCATTAGTACTTCGGTGTAGAGTGTCTGGCTGAACAAAAAAAGAATGATATAAACATAGTATAGACTCACATCATCCAGTTACATGGATGAAAATACTTAAAATGATATTATCTACCAAATAAGGAATTCATAAAATTGACCACAACATTACTTGTATATCCTACCAACTAGACCAAAACATAACAATACCACAACTTCAACATAATTGCCATTGACAACTTACAATACAATATATTTCAAAACATAACATTGAATAAAATATATGATGCTATAAATGAAGTTTAGTAGACATGCTCCGCAACATTAAACAAAAAGACAGTGACATCTTGTTAACCGTTGCAAGATCCTTAAACAGATTATATAAGATTGAAACACGGAGAGATACTCCGGAAGCTTGGAGTTGCAAAGATGAACATTAGGAGTAAAGTAGTGGCTTCATGGTCTTCTTCTTCGTTTAAGGTTGTGTTCATTATGTGACTTTGCAATTGGCTTCATTCCTGATCTGGACGCCCATTTTTTATGCTAATACCTGGGGAAGATGTATGACATAGGATGATATGTTTCTATACATAAGGAATAGATAGTTACCTTCATCATTTGCTATTTTGGATTTAGCTGATGATCAGGTTAAAGTGTCATATTTTTGTTTGATAGACCTGTTAACATCCATTGAATAAAAAACAAGTAAACAACTAATTTGCAACTAGGTTTTACCGTCTTGCAATATATAAATGTTATTGTCCTACTTTCGTACCTTTTGTTCGATTTGAAACATTTGATTTTTAAGTGGTAGATAGAAAAAATCATATTAAAGGGATGAAAACTAGGTGTTACAACCCATAATACATACCTTATATTATATCAGTTACGACGTTATTCTAAGTTTGATTATTTAATTCCTTGCTATCAGTTGGGACACCGACGACATTCTTTTATTAGCCAAGGACGAGGAGGTCATTGCCCCTGCTAATTAAGGTGAATAGATTATTCAATAATAAGTAAAGGATTTACTTATTAATTGTTATTTTCCTTTCCCTAATTCCCGATTGATTAAGGGTGCCAGTTTGAATCGTGGGAGCGTGCAGTCTAAGTCTTCAGAACGACAGTTTACTTTCTTCTTCTTCTTCTCTCTCTCAAATTCTCCTTGCCAAGCTCTGGGATTGCCGCTGTTGCAACTGGACTGAGGGTCTT
Organism: Limonium bicolor; assembly: GCA_023374045.1. Taxonomy (NCBI): domain Eukaryota; kingdom Viridiplantae; phylum Streptophyta; class Magnoliopsida; order Caryophyllales; family Plumbaginaceae; genus Limonium; species Limonium bicolor. The sequence continues at coordinate 70,268,807 of CM041779.1, read as the reverse complement.
CGTTGCTGGATTTTACTCTCTCCGTTATCAGGTTTGTCTACAAAATTCTGAATTTCGTTGTTGGTTTCCTCTCCTCTCAGTTTCTGATTTTTGGGACCCCGACTATATTAATTCAGCGACGACGATCCTGCGTTGGGAATTCAGATTGTTAAGACTACGCTGCTGTTGGATTATTCTGCATTCTCGATCAGGTTTGTGCTGCAGAATTGAGGCTGTGTTGTTCTCAGTTTTCCCCTTTCGTTCTCTGATTTCGGATTGTCTATTGCGGGGTTTCAGTGGCTGTTGGTTTGTGCCGGTTGTGGCTCTGTGTGGATTGCGCCTATGGTCTCAGTTTGGTGTCATTTCTGCTAATTGAGGTAGGTGGTTGCTTGATTCGGTTTGGAAGTTCAGCCATGAGGATATTGAAAGGTTTATTGTCTGATTTGGGTGCGAGTTCTGATCGTGTTGTCAGTCTTATTGCGTTTTTGGAATGGTTAAAACCCCATGGTCTGCTGTGTTTATGACTGATTTGGTGTGTGTACTGACTTGGCAATTCGTAGTGTCGAATTGCATTGTTTTTCTGCTCTGTTCGATTTCTGGAAACTGCAGTTTTCGCACTGTCTGAGCTTCTGTCCGATCTTTGAAGTTCGGACAGTGTGTTTTGCCCATCTGATTTTCAAAGTCAGGGGTATGTCCGAACATCAGTCCGAACATTGATGTTTGGACACTCCCTTGGTTTCTCCTCTGATTTTAGTTCGACCTGTGTCCGAACTTTGACGTCTGGACACAAGGTCGGACCTTCCGCGTAACTTTTCCGTAAACCCGTCCGAACATCGGTCCGAGCTTCGATGTTCGGACATTCTGAAACTCTCTGTCCGATTTCAATTCGACTTGTGTCCGAACATTGATGTCCGGACACAAGTTTCGATATTTGGCAATTCTGGTTTCTGAGTCTCGACTTGCGTCCGAACTTCGATGTCCGGACCCAAGTTCGGACACCGCACTGTTTTCTGCATAACTTCTCCGTCTGAACTCCGATTTGAGTGCCGTTTGTGGTGTTGGACCCCTCTAAGTCTCTACTACTGTATTATAAGTGTTTTGGCATGATTTCATGCAAGGTTGCTCTTTTTTTTGCAAACCTTGTGTTTTGGGACACTTTACCTTGTTTCTGAGCCGTGAATGGCTGGGTCGAGCTATTCCGTGGTATACCATGTAGACGTCATTCTGAGTGTGGGTCATTCCCTTTCTGTTCTGTGGGGTTGACGAACCCTTTGGCTCTTTCGAGTCATTTCTGCGTTGCTGAGAGATCTGTTATGATCTATAGGTCTTTGACCCTTCTGAGTGTGTGCATTGTACTGTGTCCCCTATCTGTTTGTGAACTTTGGTTATTTCTGAACTGGGAACTCTGGTGTTCCATTCTGTATTTGTTTCAGCAATGCTCTGACTATTCTTGAGAACTATGGTTTTGTGCTAACCTCTGCTTCTCTTCTGCTTTCAATTGTCTTGAGCGACCTCACTGATGACGGTCACTGCTTACTGGGCATAGTTGTATGCTCACCCCCCTACTCTTACTGTTTTTGCATATTGATCAGTGAGGATCATCTTACGTTTCTGGAGCCATAGTGTTTAGCTCATTTGTTTGCTCAACTATTCGTTTATGATGTTGTAGCCTTCGGGCCTTACACTGTTTTGACCTCTGTTTTTGATTTGAACATGTATTTGGGAGTTGTGTTGACTTCAGTTGTATTAGAATACTTTGGTTTATACTATTTATGAAAGCGTTATTTTGGGCCTTAATTCGATTGTTAGTTTCAGAGCCTTGCGTTATTAGGTAGTAATACGCGGCGTGTAATGCCCCTAACTCTTAGGCCGGTTTTAGGGGTGTTACATTTAGTGGTATCAGAGCCAGGTTCAGCTTTCTTTGGTGTCTTTGGATGTGTTTGCTTGTGTGAGGATTAGTTGTGACAGCTTCTTGAAGTCTGAGTCAGTTCTAACAAGTTTTGGATTTGTGAATCTCAGAATGCCTCCTCGTAGAACACCAGTGACCCCTCAGGGAGATGCTGCAGAGGCAGTGCAGCAGTTTGTGGTGCAGCTCATGCAGACAATGGCTGCAGCTGCTGGGGGAGCTGGTGGTGCAGGCCCAGCAGGGGCGAATGCTATGGGAGGCCGAGTCAGGGCGCTCCAGGAGTTTATGAAGCTGAAGCCGCCTTCCTTCGACGGCTATGGTGACCCTCAGGAGGCGAGCCACTGGATTACAGAGGTGGAGGACCTGCTGAGAGTGATGGGGTTCGAGGATGACCAGAAGGTCGACTTTGCCACATCCTCTTTAAGGGGGAGGCGAAGGAGTGGTGGCGTATGGTGATGGGTAAGCATCCCCAGCCTTGGACCTGGGAGCAGTTCTGCTTGGAGTTCAACAAGCAGTTCTATCCTGACGTTTACAAGGACCAGAAGATTAATGAGTATAATCGACTGCGCCAGGGGAGAGATATGTCAGTCAAGGAGTACGTGAGGAAGTTCGTGACTCTCTCGAAGTATGCACCCGAGCCGGATGAGCACAGGAAGGCTCGTAAGTTCGAGAGCGGGCTGAGACCTGACATTAGGTCCGCTGTGACACCTCTTCGTCACCGGACTTTCAGAGATGTGGCGGATGTCGCTCTGCTGGTGGAGACTGACATCAAGGGTAGGCAGGCTGGCAAGGACCACAAAGGGAAGAGACGTGCTGAAGAGTCTCAGAAGAAGGAGGCTGCTCCTCCTCAGAAGAAGCAGTCTTATGGTGATCGCTGGGGAGCTTCTTCATCTTCGTCAGCTGGGGCGAAGTGTGGGTCTTGTGGTCACTCCCATCCTGGTAGGGAGTGCTACAAGAAGACTGGGGCCTGCTTTAAGTGTGGGTCGATGGAGCACCGGATTGCTCAGTGCCCTCAGGCGTCAGGTAGAGGCACCGGTTCAGACTCAGGGGCGAGGTCCGACCAGAAGAAGCCTCAAACTCAGACCCGAGTTTATGCTATGGCGGGAGAGCGTGATCGTGCTGGTGATCGCATCGTCTCAGGTATCCTCCAGATCCATCCTCAGGATGTGTTTTGTCTGTTTGACTCTGGAGCTACGCATTCTTTTATCTGCTCTGATTTTTTGGGTAACCTTGGACTGACTGCTATGCCTAGTGAGGAAGACCTATGTGTGAATAGTCCATTAGGTGGGGTTGCCCCTTGTGTGCCGAATTCTGTGTGTAAGGCTTGTCCTGTAGCAGTTAGGGACAAGACTTTTATGCTGACCTCATCCCGATGCGGATGGCCTGTTTTGATGTTATTTTGGGCATGGACTGGCTAGCAGAGCACCATGCCCATATAGACTGTGCAGCGAGGAGAGTAGTGTTTGATCTGCCAGGCGGGAACCGTTTTGTCTTCGCTGGAAATGCAGTTCCATGTGCGCCTGTGTTAGTATCGGCGATGCAGGCGGTTAGCTTCTTGAGGAAGGGCTGCCAGGGCTTTTTATGCTATCTTCCAGAGGTGCGTGAGGGATCTAGCTTGGAGAGCATCCCGGTTGTCAGAGAGTTTCCTGAGGTCTTCCAGGATGACGTGCCCAGGCTTCCACCAGAGAGGGAGGTGAAGTTCACCATTGATTTGGCGCCAGAGACTCAGCCCATCTCGAGGGCCCCTTACCGTATGAGTCCGGCGGAGTTGAAGGAGCTGAAGGTTCAGCTGCAGGAGTTGCTGGATAAGGGCTTCACTCGCCCTAGTGTTTCGCCTTGGGGAGCGCCAGTGCTATTTGTGAAGAAGAAGGATGGAACCTTCAGGCTATGCATCGACTACAGGGAGCTAAATAAGGTGACCATCAAGAATCGCTATCCCCTTCCTCGCATTGATGATTTATTTGACCAGTTGGCGGGTGTCACAGTGTTCTCGAAGATCAATCTTCGTTCAGGCTACCACCAGTTGAGGATTAAGGCCGAGGACGTGCCTAAGTTTGCTTTTAGGACTCGTTACAGGCATTACGAGTTCTTAGTTATGCCGTTTGGTTTGACTAATGCTCCCTCTGTTTTTATGGATATGATGAACCGGGTTTTCAAACCCTATTTGGATCAGTTTGTAGTTGTCTTTATAGATGACATTTTGGTGTATTCCAAGAGCGCAGAGGAGCACGAGGAGCATCTGAGGATCGTTTTGCAGACCCTGAAGGAGCGGGAGCTTTATGCTAAGCTGAAGAAGTGTGACTTCTGGCTCGATCGTGTAGTGTTCTTGGGACATGTAGTCTCGAAGGACGGTATCTCAGTGGACCCTGAGAAGATTAGAGCAGTGATGGAGTGGGCGAGGCCCACGAATGTTGCAGAGATCCGTAGCTTCCTTGGGTTAACTGGGTACTACAGGAAGTTTGTAGAGGGATTTTCTAAGATCGTATCCCCGCTGACCCGTCTGTTGAGGAAGGAGATCAAGTATGAGTGGAGTGAGGCTTGCGAGCAGAGCTTCCTGGAGATTAAGAAGAGGTTGATGACAGCACTGATTCTGACCTTGCCTTCTGGGACCGAGGGATTCGAGGTCTTCTGTGATGCATCCCATAAGGGACTAGGATGTGTTTTAATGCAGCAGGGTAAGGTAGTGGCTTATGGCTCACGGCAGCTTAAGCCTTATGAGAAGAACTACCCTACCCACGATCTGAAGTTGGCAGCTGTGGTATTTACGCTTAAGATTTGGAGGCATTATCTGTACGGGGCATCGTATAAGGTCTACACGGACCACAAGAGTCTCAAGTATTTGTTCACTCAGAAGGAGCTGAATTTGAGACAGAGGAGGTGGTTGGAGCTACTTCATGACTATGATTTAGAGATCCTCTACCATCCGAGTATAGCGAACGTTGTGGCAAATGCTCTGAGCCGGAGAGGTGCTCCAGGTGTAGCTTGTGCCTTGACAGGAGTTCAGAGGTCAGCTGTAAAGCTTCAACGTATGGGCGTTTGGGTGGTCAGACCAGCCAGTGCCAGTATGATAGCAGTGCTTCAGGTTTAGTCTTCGTTGGTCGACAGGATCAGGGTTGGTCAGGAGGTAGACTCAGCTTTGTGTCAGATCAGAGGGGGACTATCTTCAGAGTAGAGTTCAGACTTCAGTGTCTCCAGTGATGGTTGTCTGCGTTTCAGAGGCCGAGTGTGTGTGCCAGACGATGCAGTTCTGCGTAAAGAGATCCTTCAGGAGGCTCATGGAGCTCTATTCTCGGTGCACCCAGGAGGGGTGAAGATGTATCGAGATCTCAGGGAGTCGTTCTGGTGGTCGGGGATGAAGCGTGACATCTCCGATTTCATTTCGAAGTGCCAGACCTATCAGTAGGTGAAGGCTGAGCACCAGAGGCCAGCGGGTTTGCTTCAGCCTCTTCCCATACCTGAGTGGAAGTGGGAGAGTGTGGGGATGGACTTTGTCATGGGTTTGCCCAAGACTTCTTCGGGCTGTGACGCTGTGTGGGTTATAGTTGATCGACTGACGAAGTCTGCCCATTTTCTGCCTGTGATGAAGACTTTCAGTTTGGAGCGTTTGTCTCGTCTGTATCTCGATGAGATAGTGAGGCTGCATGGTGTGACTACTACTATAGTTTCTGATCGTGATTCGCGCTTTGTTTCGAGGTTCTGGCGCAATTTGCATAAGGCCTTGGGTACGAATTTAGCTTTTAGTTCAGCCTACCATCCTCAGTCAGATGGCCAGACAGAGAGGACTAATCAGGTCCTGGAGGACATGCTTCGCGCATATGTCCTAGATTTCGGAGGTAGCTGGGAGCAACACGTGACTCTGATTGAGTTTGCCTACAACAACAGCTTTCAGGCGAGCATTGGTATGGCTCCGTTTGAAGTGTTGTATGGTAGGAGGTGCAGGTCTCCCATCTGTTGGGATGACCTGAAGGAGAGGGTCTTGGTTGGACCTGAGCTGGTGCAGGGTGCAGTAGAGAAAATCAGAATGATTCGGGAGCGTCTGCTTGTCGCTCAGAGCAGACAGAAGTGTTATGCAGACCAGAGGCGCAGACCGCTTGAGTTTGATGTTGGTGATCACGTCTATCTGCGAGTGTCTCCAGTCAGAGGTGTGGTTCGTTTTGGGAAGCGAGGGAAGCTTAGCCCAAGGTTCGTTGGACCGTTTGAGATTCTAGAGAGGATTGGTCCAGTGGCTTATCGTCTAGCCTTGCCTCCGTCTTTGTCAGCTGTGCATAATGTCTTCCATGTTTCGATGCTGAGGAAGTACCTGCATGATCCATCCCATGTGGTCGACTACAGTCAGCTTCAGTTGAGGGAGGACTTCAGTTTCGAGGCGGTGCCTACCCGCATTCTAGCCAGAGACGTCTGTCGGCTTCGTAGTAAGACCCTACCTATGGTCCAGGTCCAGTGGTCTGACCAGTATGAGAGCGAAGCAACTTGGGAGGTCGAGGACAAGCTGCGTGCCAAGTTTCCCCCCTATTCGAGCAGTAAGGTGAGATAATTTCGAGGACAAAATTCTTTTAAGGGGGAGGTGATGTTACAACCCATAATTCATACCTTATATTATATCAGTTATGACGTTATTCTAAGTTGGATTATTTAATTCCTTGCTATCAGTTGGGACACCGACGACATTCTTTTATTAGCCAAGGGCGAGGAGATCATTGCCCCTGCTGATTAAGGTAAATAGATTATTCAATAATAAGTAAAGGATTTACTTATTAATTGTTATTTTCCTTTCCCTAATTCCCGATTGATTAAGGGTGCCAGTTTGAATCGTGGGAGCGTGCAGTCTCAGTCTTCAGAACGACAGTTTACTTTCTTCTTCTTCTCTCTCTCAAATTCTCCTTGCCAAGCTCTGGGATTGCCGCTGTTGCAACTGGACTGAGGGTCTTCGTTGCTGGATTTTACTCTCTCCGTTATCAGGTTTGTCTATAGAATTCTGGATTTCGTTGTTGGTTTCCTCTCCTCTCAGTTTCTGATTTAGGGACCCCGGCTATATTAATTCAGCGACGACGATCCAGCGTTGGGAATTCAAATTGTTAAGACTACGCTGCTGTTGGATTATTCTGCATTCTCGATCAGGTTGGTGCTGCAGAATTGAGGTTGTGTTGTTCTCAGTTTTCCCCTTTCGTTCTCTGATTTCGGATTGTCTATTGCGGGGTTTCAGTGGTTGTTGGTTTGTGCCGGTTGTGGCTCTGCGTGGATTGCGCCTACGGTCTCAGTTTGGTGTCGTTTCTGCTAATTGAGGTAGGTAGTTGCTTGATTCGGTTTGGAAGTTCAGCCATGGGGATATTGAAAGGTTTATTGTCTGATTTGGGTGCGAGTTCTGATCGTGTTGTCGGTCTTATTGCGTTTTTGGAATGGTTAAAACCCCATGGTCTGCTGTGTTTATGACTGATTTGGTGTGTGTACTGACTTGGCAATTCGTAGTGTCGAATTGCATTGTTTTTCTGCTTTGTTCGAATTCTGGAAACTGCAGTTTTCGCACTGTCCGAGCTTCCATCCGATCTTTGAAGTTCGGACAGTGTGTTTTGCCCTTCTGATTTTCAAAGTCCGGGGTATGTCCGAACATCAGTCCGAACATTGATGTTCGGACACTCCCTTGGTTTCTCCTCTGATTTTAGTTCGACCTGTGTCCAAACTTTGACGTCCGGACACAAGGTCGGACCTTCCGCGTAACTTTTCCGTAAACCCGTCCGAACATCGGTCCGAGCTTCGATGTTCGGACATTCTGAAACTCTCGTCTGATTTCAATTCGACTGTGTCCGAACATTGATGTCCGGACATTTGGCAATTTGGTTTCTGAGTCTCGACTTGCGTCCGAACTTCCTGTCCGGACCCAAGTTTCGGACACCGCACTGTTTTTTGCATAACTTCTCCGTCTGAACTCCGATTTGAGTGCCGTTTGTGGCGTTGGACCCCTCTAAGTCTCTACTACTGTATTATAAATGTTTTGGCATGATTTTATGCAAGGGTGCTCCTGTTTTTGTGAACCTTCTGTTTTGGGACACTTTACCTTATTTCTGAGCCGTGAATGGCTGGGTCGAGCTATTCCGTGGTATACCATGTAGACGTCATTCTGAGTGTGGGTCATTCCCTTTCTGTTATGTGGGGTTGACGAACCCTTTGGCTCTTTCGAGTCATTTCTACGTTGCCGAGAGATCTGTTATGATCTATGGGTCTTCGACCCTTCTGAGTGTGTGCATTGTACTGTGTCCCCTATTTGTTTGTGAACTCTGGTTATTTCTGAACTGGGAACTCTAGTGTTCCATTCTGTATTTGTTTCAGCAATGCTCTGACTATTCTTGAGAACTATGGTTTTGTGCTAACCTCTGCTTCTCTTCTGTTTTCAATTGTTTTGAGCGACCTCACTGATGACGGTCGCTGCTTACTGGGCATAGTTGTATGCTCACCCTCCCTACTCTTACTGTTTTTGTAGATTGATCAGCGATGATCATCTTAAGTTTCTGGAGCCATAGTGTTTAGCTCATTTGTTTGCTCAACTATTCGTTTATGATGTTGTAGCCTTCGGGCCTTCACCTGTTTTTCCCTCTGTTTCTGATTTGAACATGTATTTGGGAGTTGTGTTGCACTTCAGTTGTATTAGAATACTTTGGTTTATACTATTTATGAAAGCGTTATTTTGGGCCTTAATTCGATTGTTAGTTTCAGAGCCTTGCGTTATTAGGTAGTAATACGCGGCGTGTAATGCCCCTAACTCTTAGGCCAGTTTTGGGGGTGTTACACTAGGCAAATTAGTTTGAACACGTTATCTAAGCACATAATGAGACTAACTAACTAAAAAACATGTTCAAGTTTAGAAGCGTCAATAATAAAAGAGAGAATGAGATTGTACTCATTAAAGCCAACTGGCCCTTCTCTTGTGGTTTCATCAAGCTCAAGAATGTCACAAGGAAAGAAAGTGTTTTAAGTTATACCCCCTTTACACTCTAGTCCAAAGTTGTGCCAACAAGATCTAATTTCACTACGGTATAATCACATCTAGTTTTAATGTCAACTTACTTGGAAATTCAACACATTATCCAACATTAGTAGTAGTGATAGCAAACGTGTTGGCATTAACTCCACCAGCTTAACTAAGGGGAAATCATAAATGCCTACTTTTGTTCAACACAACGACGAAGACCCTTAACATTCAAAAGAGTTCCATCTTTTTTTTTTCTTCCTTCAAGGCAAATAATCTTACAGTAATTTTACAATCCGCATATTCAAAAACACACATTTGTAAAAATGCAAACATTAAGCAACCAAATTGACACAAAAAAAGTTTTATAATTGGTGATTTCTAATTGCATATCCATTTCATTAACAAGTAATAATATTGAGCCCTTAAGCATTCTGAGTGTTGGAAGATGTATGCAAATTAGTTCAATAATATAAGGCCAAGAATTAGATAAGTTTCTGAAAACCTATCAAAAACATAAAATTAAGCATCACCATAACTCCCTCAAAGATATCATCACCCAGACGTTGCTTTAAGAATTTCCTACTTTTAACAAAATTCATTAAATTTTCTTTGTTTTCTTTCTTCAAACATTAGCCTCTACATTCCATGCATAGCTTCATTCTATTGAATGGAAATTCAATAAAACATCATACAAGACATGAAAACTAAAAGTTTTAATTAGGAGATGCCCTAATTGACTCATCTATTTTTAGAGGTCACTGTTGCATTGCTTGAAGTCCATCCTTAGCAAAACCTTTGAAACTTGATAGAGCTTTTTGATGACCCAAGGTGGGATGAGTTGCAGTACGTACTAAGTGGTAGATGCATCACTACTCCGCGGACTCCCACCATACACGGTTTAACATCAGTGTCTGTTTACAGGGCTAATTTTGACCATGAAAATTGTTCTCTTATTTGATCTACATGTTATTTTTCATGAATAACATGTGGGTAGCGAGGGAGAGAGAGAGAAAGAGAGAGAAATTTTGACCAAACGTGCCGGTATGAGAAAGTAGAAAGCAGTGATATTGAGTTAGGGTTGGAACTAAAGAGAGGAAAGAAAAGAAAAAAAAAAGAAAATCAGAAATTGTGTTGTCTGTCAAATAGAAAAGAAAATAATTGAGAGGGATATTCTAAGTGTGAAATAAAACCAAAATAATCCAAATATTTGATGTGAACAGCGTTGCGCGGAGATCAATTAGGCAATACTTTGACGAAAACTCACTCTGCGTCTAAAATATCTTATAAAAATCATCAACTTTTCGTAGCGCCAACTTTAATTAATGAAATATAGTGTCTTATTTGTTAAAATGAGAGAAAACAGAGAAAGTAAAATGATGATAGGGTTTTCTTATTCACAACTGAGTACAGTAGTCTCTATTTATAGAGACGATAAGGGTAATATGGACATTCACTATATATTTATATATATAACACTCCCCCTGAATGTCCGATGTTGATTGCCTCGTTAAAAACCTTGCTTGGAAAAACCCAGTGGGATAAAAACCAAGACTAAGGAAAAAAGAGTGCAATCGTAAGTTCTCCCCCGAACTAAATGTCACTTCAAATCTCTAAATCTACATAGTCCAATCTTGCGGATTAACTTTTCAAAGTTGAAGTTGGAAGTGACTTGGTGAATATCTGCCAAATTTCACTTGAACGGATTTGTTGTACATCAATTTCTCCATTCTTCTGAAGCTCATGGGTGTAGAAAAACTTGGGAGATATGTGCTTCGTTCTATCTCCTTTGATGTACCCGTCTCTCATCTGGGCTATACAGGCAGCATTGTCTTCATATAATGTCGTGGGAATTTTCTGATCAAAATAGGCCACACGTCTCTTGTACATGCTGGATCATGGACCTCAACCAAACACATTCTCGGCTGGCTTCGTGCATTGCTAGAATTTCTGCATGATTAGAGGAGGTGGCGACACTCGTTTGCTTTATAGACTTCCATGATATGGCCGTACCTCCATGAGTAAATACATAACCTGTTGTGACCTTGCCTTGTGGGGATCAGATAGGTAGCCAGCATCAGCGTAACCTACTAGACCAGACTTAGGTGTCTTTGGAAAGAATAACCACATATCCATTGTACCTCGAAGATAACGAAGTACTTGTTTAACACCATTCCAATGTCTTTTTGTAGGAGCAGAGCTATATCTTGCTAATAGATTGACAGAAAATATATCAGGTCGAGTATAACTCGCCAAGTATTTTGCTCCAATAGCACTTAGATATGGGACTTCAGGACCAAGTAACTTTTCATCACTTTCCCGGGGTCTAAATGGGTCCTTGTTTATATCTAGGGACCTAACAACCATTGGGGAGCTCAACGGATGAGCATGATCCATATAAAATCTTTTCAACACCTTTGTAATATATTGAGTCTGGTGTAGGAATACCCTACTTGGTGAATGCTCGAGGTGTAGTCCTAGGCAGAACTTTGTCTTACCAAGATCTTTCATTTCAAATTCTGACTTTAAGCATTCAACAGCTTGTTGAAGTTCTGCAGATGTTCCAATTATGTTGAGGTCATCAACATAGACTGCAATTATGACAATCCCAGATCCACTTTTCCTTATGAATACACAAGGACAAATCGAGTCATTCTTATAGCCTCACTTAAGCAAGAAGTCGCTAAGGCGATTATACCACATACGGCCTGACTACTTTAGTCCATAGAGGGATTTATTCAATTAAATAGAGAACTTTTCTCTAGAGCTTGATTTAAATGCTTCGGGCAATTTAAATCCCTCTGGTAGCCTTATCCCTCTGGTAGCCTTATATAAATGTCGCTATCAAGCGATCCATATAGATAGGCTGTAACCACATCCATTAAACGAAACTCAAGATTTTCTTGGACTGCCAAACTAATCAAGTATCTAAAACTTGTGGCATCCATAACTGGGGAATAAGTTTCTTCATAGTCAATACCAGGTCTTTGACTAAAACCTTGTGCAACTAGACGAGCTTTATATCTCACAATTTCATTTTGCTCGTTTCTTTTTCGCACAAACACCCATTTATAACCAACTGGTTTTATCTTACTGGGTGTATAGACCACTGGTCCAAAAACCTCACGTTTTTTAAGTGAGTTTAATTCTGCTTCAATAGCATCTTTCCATTTTGGCCAATCATTTCTTTGTCTGCATTCTTCAACAGACTTTGGTTCATGATCCTCTTCATTATTCATAACTTGTAGCGCTACATTATATGCAAAAGTTTCATCGACGTCAATTTCATGTCGGTTCCATCGAATTCCAGTCATGACATAGTTTAGAGATCTCTTCATTATCAATATTTGTTTCAGGTACCTGATTTTTCTGCATTTCTGCAACTGTCATGTCTACAGACTCTTCAAGAGTCTCACCCTTTTCACTTAGACCATCTTTAATGCATCCCTTTCGTTTTCGAGGGTTTTTATCTTTGGAACCGACTGGTCTACCACGTTTTATACGTTGTTAGACTCATTTGCAACCTGTCCTCCATGGACATCAATTTTAGCGGGAGCATTTTTAGCTGGCACATACGACTGTGTCACCTGATTTAGGTCAGTAAATGCATCAGGCAATTGGTTTGCCAGCTTTTGGAGATTAATAATATGTTGAACATCTTGTTCACATTGCTTAGTGCGAGGATCGTAATGTAGTAATGATGGTTCGTTCCATGTAATCTCCTTTACCAATTGCTTATTTTCTCCCCCTAATGATGGGAAATGTGACTCATCAAAATGACAGTCAGCAAATCGAGCTGTAAACAAGTCCCCAGTTGTTGGCTCGAGATATCTAATAATTGAGGCAGATTCAAGCCCAACATATATTCCCATTCTTCTTTGAGGCCCCATTTTGGTTCTTTGCGGTGGAGGTATAGGAACATATACCGCACAACCGAAAATCCTCAGGTGAGAGATATTGGGTTCTTGACCCGTAACCATTTGTAATGGTGACAACTTATTAAAGCTTGTTGGCCTGATGCGAATCAAGGTAGCTGCATGTAATATAGCATGTCCCCACGCAGATACTGGGAGTTTTGATCTCATTAGTAATGGTCTTGCAATTAACTGCAGACGTTTGATCAAAGATTCTGCCAAACCATTTTGGGTATGCACATGAGCTACTGGATGTTCAATGGTTATTCCAATGGACATGCAATAGTCATTGAAGGCCTTGGAGGTAAATTCACCAGCATTATCCATGCGTATGGATTTGATTTGATTATCAGGAAAATTTGCTCGCAATCGAATCAATTGAGCCAATAATCTTGCAAATGCCATATTACGGGTTGATAATAAGCTAACATGTGACCATCTGGTTGATGCATCTATCAAAACCAGAAAATATCTAAATGGTCCACATGGTGGATGGATAGGTCCACATATATCACCCTGAATCCTTTCGAGAAAAGCAATCGGCTTTATCTCGAGTTTAACTGGTGATGGCCTTATAATTAGTTTTCCTTGAGAACAAGCAATACACGGAAAACTATTTAGTTGAAGAAACTTTTTGTTTTTCAACATATGACCACATGAATTTTCCATAATTCTTCGCATCATGATGGAACCGGGATGGCCTAACCGGTCATGCCAAGTTTTGAAATCATCAAAATATTTCAGTTTTTCAACAACATGTATTTCTGTTGTATTAATATACGCAGGGTACAACCCGAGGAAATAGCAACTAGCTTTTCCAACATTTGTCTCTTTCCAGCTATCACTTTTGTGATGCCAATATATTCAATATTTCCATCATTCCCCGTCTCAATGTGATACCCATTCCGGCGTATATCAATGAAACTCAACAGGTTTCTTTGAGACGTGCTGGAAAATAATGCATTTTCAATGCATATTTTTGTTCCCTTAGGTAGAATAATAGTTGCTTTTCCAGACCCTTCAACAATATTCGTACTACCTGATATGGTAGTAACCTTTGGCGCATAATTTCGTAAATAAGAAAAGTATTTCTTACTCTTAAGAATTGTGTGCGTTGCAGCACTATCAATAAGACATACGTCTTCACCATCCATGAATGAAATTCTTCAATGGTAATTATTCTTCATAAAAAAAATTAAAAGTTTTATTCAGTAAGATGAATAGAAAGTTTAATCCATAAATAATACGATCTAATAGCAAATCTTCCAAAATACAAATAAATGGAACAAACGGAAGTACAATCTAAACTCGAGAAAAAAAAAAAAAAAACAATGAAATGAAACAAATTGTTCACAAAATGTTCTAAAGATATAAGATAACTCTAAGCATGATGCTCTTCATTTCCAGGCTTTGGTAGGTCTTCAATCATGTTACCAAGACTCATACCGGGGGTAAAGAAATCGGCCACATCAAGGTGTGTGACATCAGGATTAGAGGTATCCTGTGCAAAGTATGTCTCCACATGTTCCCCTTGTTTCTTTCTCTTTAGAGAGGCTTGGTAAAGAGCAACAAGGTGCTTACTTGTGCGGCATTTATTGGCCCAATGACCTTTGTCTCCACATCGGTGGCATACATATTCTTCTTTCTTCTTAGAGCCACCTTCTGTATTCACTCTTTGGTACGGAGACGCATTTCGGACATAACCGTCACGATAATGTACGTTGTTCTTCCCTCGTCCATGAGCACGACCTCGTCCACGTCCACCTCTGTGGCCACGACCGCGACCACGGTGTGAGCCATTTACTGCATTCACTTCAGGCAGTGATGTGGATCCTGTTGGACGAGCTTGATGATTTTTCATCAATAGCTCATTGTTTTGTTCGGCTACTAGCAGACATGCTATAAGTTCAGAGTACTTTTTAAAACCTTTCTCACGGTATTGTTGCTTGCAATAGCACGGAGGCATGAAATGTGGAGAATGTTTTCTCTAGCATATCAGTATCTTTGACTTCTTCTCCACATAATTTTAATTGTGAGGTAATTCTGAACAATGCAGAATTGTACTCTGCAACGGTTTTAAAATCTTGTAGCCTTAAGTGCATCCATTCATATCGAGCAATGGGAAGTAGAACCGTTTTTTGGTGGCCGTATCTTTCTTCCAAAGATTTCCACAGGACCAATGGGTCCTTCTCTGTTAAATATTCACATTTTAGACCTTCGTCTAAGTGTCGGCGAAGAAAGATCAATGCCTTTGCCTTATTTTGAGGGGAACTTTGATTTCCATCCTTTATGGCATCTTGGAGACCATTTGCGGCGAGATAGATCTCGGCATCTAAGACCCATGATAAGTAGTTTTTTCCAGTGATGTCCAAAGCGGTGAACTCGATATTTGCGAGTTTAGCATTGTTTGCCATACTTAAACGATCTGTCATAAAATAGACAGATATTAGAAACGATCATATAGGTCGTTTTCATGACATCACATTTATATAGAAATATAGAATGCTCCGGCGTAATGCCTCAATATCTACAAATTAAATTTAACAGGCGCAATGCCGTAGGTGGTGATAAGCATTATAAATAAATTAATAAATAAAATTGAATCATTTATCGAAGCAAAATAAATAAATAATGCATAATAAATGGAAAATATTAAATAACAATAAAATCAGGCACGATGCCTCACGTGATATATAAGTCTGGCACGATGCCTCACGTGATAAATAAGTCTGGCACGATGCCTCACGTGATAAATAAGTCTGGCACGATGCCTCACGTGATAAATAAGTCTGGCACGATGCCTCGTGTGATTTTAATTTCTGGCACAATGCCTCACACGATACATAATAAAATAACGAAAAGAAATAAATTAATGAGTAAATAAATATAAACTGGACTGGATAAATTAAACACACAAAATAAATGAAATAAAATTAACAATAAACAAACTCTGGCGTGATGCCTCACGTGATATTGAATGGCATAATGCCTCACGTGAAATTAATAACTGGCACGATGCCTTATGTAAAATTAATAACTGGCATGATGCCTTACGTAAATTTTATTTTGTTAGATCGGGCGCAATGCCAACAAATATAATAAATATATATAAAATAATATGATTCAAGCGATACAAAATGAATAAAGTAACAGTAAAGTAAAGTAAAAGAAAGAACAATGTTAGCGTGTGCGCTCCGTGATACGATTGAAAGAAAAAAAATATGTCGGCGCATGAGAGAAAAGAAATTTGTGGCGATGGTGATTGATCGGCAGCGCAAAGAAGGAAGAAAAAAAAATTGAAAATTTGTGTGAGATTGTTATCGCTTTAGGGATGTGGATGAAAAAAAAAATAATAATCTGTCTCTTCTTCTCGCCGGGTTGGAAGTTTGGTAAATGGATTTCAATTTTAACAGGAGGCGTGATCGATCAAAGAGTATGGAAAGAAAAACTGGATCGACCACTAATGATTTGTGGTGGATTTACCTTGATCGGAACCGAACAAAGCTGGATTTTGCTGAAATCTAGAGCGTGCTGATAACGTGTTATAAATGAGAGAAAACAGAGAAATGTAAAATGATGATAGGGTTTTCTTATTCCCACAACTGAGTACAGTAGTCTCTATTTATAGAGACGATAAGGGTAATATGGACATTCACTATATATATTTATATATATAACATATTCACATATTCAGAAGTTAATTAGTTAAAATAGCTTGTTTTATCGCCAGACAGTCCGGAAACTGAAACAAAGAAAAGTGCTGAGATTATAGAAGTGAAGTTCTCAGATATGTGTCTTGAGTACGGAAGGAGATTAGGCTTTTCCATTCCCTTTCCAGAACTGTCCAAATAAAATTATGCCGATTCTTTGCGGCGTAGTCATTGTGTCCCCAAAAAGAGTATTCAAAAGGCTGGGTGGAATATTGGGGATCCACACCATTTGAGGCTCAAGAAATCCAGAGTGGTGGGTAGCAGTAAACATCATGGTCGTTGAATAAGGAGATTTTTCAAGGTCCAAACGAGCAATGATTCACTGGTCCTAAGGACACGAAGGTCTCAGAATTAAAGCAGATAAGATTTTCAGGCGATAATCAATTTGGATGACATCAAAGTCTTGTTGTGAATGATGCTTGCAGAACTGCTCAAATATTCAACGCCATGTTTTCTAATCAAACTTCAAAGTCTCATTTTGCCTGAAGTCTTGTTCAACAAAGACTTCATTCTAGGACAAAGTTGCACTCAAATATACTTTTCTAGTAGATGGTTTATTCTTGTAACTCCAAGAGCAAGGAGCCCTTTTTCTTATTTTGTTTTACTTTGATGCAATCTTGTGTTCGCATTGGCCTGTTTCAGGCTATGCCTTTTGATGTAACTCATCAACTTAGCTGTCTTTACAGTGCCACTTATTCAAAAAAATCAAGATTAAATACTTTCACTGTAAAAAAAAACTACTCATTATTTTTGTAGCTACCTTTGTTAGTATATGTAGTCAGTGGCTGGTTTCATTATAGTTGATTTCATGTTTATAAGTTAAAGAAAAGATGAGATATATTTCTATCCATGAATTAACATACTTGCACTAAACATGGAGTCCAAATCAGCCACGAGTAGCTTCAAAGTTTACCCTAGCTTATCAGAACTAATGGTGTCTTAATGTTCTTTTATTACATGTATTTTTTTTAGTGTCGAATCGTTTGATTGTGAGCTGGAGCATATATATGCTCCAAAAGGGTATGTCGAATAGTTATTGAGTAATACCACAATTGGGTGAGTAGTTGTGCATAACATTAGTGTAACTTAATTATAGGAAAATCCAGCGTTGTAAATGGCTATTTAATCCTGTACGTTTCTTCTAGTTAATATACAAGAATCATTCTCATTCCTTATATGGTATTAGAGCTCCATTTTTTTTCCCAGCGTCATGTCCCACGTACACTCCAACACCTCATCTTCTCTTTGGTGCACCACTGTCATCTCCGCACTAGGAAAACTTTTGATCTTAAGACATTCATTTTATCCCCTAATCCTTCCCACGAATGTCTCTACAACCCCTGTTGTTGTTCCCTTTAAAAACGCCACTTTGACTGCCACTCCTACTGTTGCGCCTCCAACCGCTACTACTGCAGTTTTGACCATCAACCCGGACTACACTACATAGAAAAAGAGGGATCGATATGTCCTTTTGTGGTTAAAATCCACTCACTCTGAATGTGCTCTTGCCATTGTTGTCCGTTGTTCAACATCTACCGTGATGCAGCTCTTGACCGCTCATTTCAATCTTAGGCGCGGGTTCAACTTCTAACTATGAAAGCACATCTTCTAACCCTCGCTAGGGGTGCACTCTCTATGATGGAATACAATGAGAAGAAACACCATCTTGCTAAAAATCTTCATCCCCCGTGGTTGCGTTCACTGTCAACTTTGAGAATGGCCTTGTCACACAGCGATCGATTGTTGGCAATGAACAAATCTTCATGATTTTCCTTCTCGTCACCCACGCCGCAATCCTCACCCGTCAAGCCAATGTGACTCAGTTCACCAATCCGTCTTTATTGGACCCAACCTGGTATTTTGATTTGGGTGCTATCGATCACGTCTCTCCTGATATGAGTAAACTTTCCATCACTGAACCCCTACTCCACCAATGACAAGCTACAAGTTGGTAATGGTAATCAACTCCCAGTTTCTCAATACAGCTCATCCTGGTTGCTTAATTTGTGTTTGCCTAATTTTCTCATTGTTCCTGATCTCACCAAAAGTTATTTATCCATTTCCAAATTAACCAAAGATAACAATGTTTGTACGGAATTTCAGCCTTCCTCATGTTTTGTTAAGGATTTTCACGGGCGGACTTCTCCAAGGCCGTGTTGATCATGGGTTGTAAACTTTTTCTCCGCCCTTCCCTTCCCGTTCACCATCCATGGCTCTCTCTCGCATATGTACCTCCTTGTCTGGTTGGCACGATCGTGTGGCTCATCCAATAATACCTTTTTGAGGCGTTTAATTTCTTTGTTTCATCTTCTTGTATCTTCAAATAATATGTCCTCACTTTGTGAACCATGTCAATTGGGCAAGATTCATCGACTCCCTTTGTCCAATGCCCACATTTCTTAAAAAAATTCCTTTGATTTAATTTATTCTAATGTATGGGGTCCCTCTCCCGCATCATCTCTCAATGGTAACCGATAGTTTGGCTTGATTGTTGACGATTGCACCAAATACGTACGGATTTATTTTTATCCCATAAGTCCCAAGATCTCTCCACCTTTACTAGCTTTAAAAAAATGGCACAAACACAATTCAATTAACACATCAAAAATTTGCAATCTGATTAGAGTGGTGACTATCTAATGTATGTACATATCTCAATCTTGCGGATTTCACCATAAAATTTCATGCCCTTATACCCCTGCCCAAATGGCGTGGTTGAATGTCCCCTTCGCATCATTATTTGTCGAAAAATGGTTTTGCTCTTCTTGCCAAGTCATCACTTCCACGTGAATTTTGGGAACGTGCCATCAAATCTGCCATGTACCTTCATAATTGCACTATTGCACCCATTCTCGTTTACCACTTTCCCTAATCAAACTCTATCATAAGTCTTCTGATACATGTTTCTTAAAACATTTGGCTGCCTATGCTATCCGTTTCTTCACCCCTAAAATTCCTCGAAAATGGACTTTCGAACACTTCCGTGCATATTCATTGGCTACAATACCTCTCACAAAGGATATCTATGTTATCACCGACCCACTACACGATTATACATTTCTCAATTTATTGTGTTCAATGGAACAATATATCATTTTCCCTAGCCCCACCGACAACAATCTTCACCTCCCCCCCCCCCCCACCGTTGTTCCTACTAATTTACTAGGAGCCACCACCACCATAACTACCCTACCTCCACTAACTCCGCTTGTCTCTCACCCTACTCCTCTGTCACCCCTGGCAGTGGTGGACCTAGAAACCAAAATCTGTGGGGGCAATATTGAAAATGTTGTTTTGTAAAAAATTAGGAATGGAATAAAGACCATATAATTGCCCTTATAGGCATTTATTATCTAAAAAACAATACATAATAATATTATTGGTAATGAACTTAAAAGCAGCTGACTCTACATTAATGATTAGGTTATCACTGTTTAACTCATCACCTAAAATTATATAATTTTTTATCTATTTTTCTATATATGGACATATATTTTTTGTATTATTCCAAAAATCTGTGCGGGCACGTGTCCCCATAGATCTATATGTGCATCCGCCACTAACTCATGGTTTCTTCTTCCTCTGCCAACCTTGTTACTCCTTCACTCCACCCCCATCCGCTGCATTACCTCACTATCAACAACCACCATAAGTTCCTAAAACAACCACACTCATCCTTGTCGTCATCGATCAACTGAATACAACACCTACTCCATGGTTACTCGTGTGTGCATTAATTCTCTCACACCCAAAGCCATCATTCTAACTTCTCTTTTCGATTCTTCAACTCTTCCTAAAATTTCCAATCAAGCTCGTCAAATTCCTTGTTGACAAACTACAATGAAAGTTGATTATGATGCCTTAATGAAAAATCGGACTTGATCACTTGTTCCTCCTCCTTGTCATGCTAACATTGTTGGTTCTAAGTGGATTTTAAGGATCAAACGAAATTCAAATGGCTCTATTGAGCGTTTTAAAGAGCGCCTTTGTTAATGCATTCCACGTGTGAGCTATAGAAAACCACATTGGAAAAGGAAGAACCTTATGAATGCTTAATAATTAAGAGGGCTACTCCACCTATTTCTGTTTGGTTTTAGGATGGAACCTTGCTTGGTTGTTGGGCCTCATTGCGCTTCCTAGATATGTGGACTTTTACGTGCATTTGTCAATCTCATGCTTACAAGTGGTATCAGAGCCGAAGGTTCGGCCAGGCTACTGTGGAGACTCTGGGTGAGCCACAGTAGTAGAATGTGTTGACGTGTAGAGTAGAGACTCTGGGTGAGCCACAGTGGTAGAATGTGTTACGTGTAGAGTAGAGACTATGGGTGAGCCATAGTGGTGGAATTCAACGTGTTGACGTTTAGAGTGGCGGTAGTTAAGATCGATAGGGGAGAGGAGCACACACGTGAGGGGGGATGTTAATACATTGCACGTGTGAGCTGTAAACCACATCGGAAAAGGAAGAACCTTGTGACTGCTTAATAATTAAGAGGGCTACTTCATCTATTGCCAATTGGTTTTAGGATGGAACCTCGCTAAGTTATTGGGCATCATTGGGCTTCCTAGATATGTTTTTATGTGCATCAGTCAATCTCATGCTTACAGCCTTGTTGCACAAGGTTACACCCAAGAAGTTGGCATCGACTACTTCGACACTTTTAGTCCCATTGTCAAACCTACCACCATTCATCTAGTTCTATCAATTGTGCTCTCCCGTGGCTGGTGCATCAACCAATTGGATATAAACAATGCATTCTTAAATGATGACTCGACATAAGAGGTTTATATGACTCAACCTCAGGGTTTTGAAGACTCAACTAAGCTGGCCGATGTTTTCCCCTTGAATAAGGTGTTGTATGACCTTAAACAAGCTCGGCTCGGTTCATGAAACTCAAAACTTATCTTATTCACATTGGGTTCCACCCTTGTCAGTCAATACCTCTCTCTTTGTATGTCATGCTCTAGGTGCTACCATCTATGTGTTAGTGTACGTCCGCCCTTGTCAGTCAATACCTCTCTTTTCAAACGGGTTAATTATTCGAAGCAGATTATTTACAAAGTAAACGATGATGTTCTCGTAACTTTATATTATGGCTACGCAAAGCCGTGTTATAAACTTAAAACTTTATACCACGGCTACCTTAAACTGTGTTATAAAACTGTAGACTTTATAACACGGCTACAACGAGCCGTGTTATAATATCAAATTAATTTTGGTTATTTTTCTTTTGACGGGGTTTTTGGTGCTGAAAAATCGATCTTATAACACGGTTTTCGGTAGCCATGTTATAAGATCTTATTAATTTTTGTTGTTTCTTTTCCAGAATTTTAAAGCATAAAAAACGTCGTCATTTTTCTTCATTTGTTTTCACAGGATTGTGAATGATGGATTATATAACAGGTGTAATTTTTGGCCGTGTTATAAGATTAATAACATTATATGAAACGCCGAGTTATAAAACCCTGTGTAATTAGACTTTTTTTCCACTAGTATAAGTCCCTCTCTTGTTGCTCAATTTGTTTGCAGTCTTCATCAGTGATTGCTCTAAAGGATATGGGTGATCTCAGCTTCTTTCTTGGTCTTGATATTTGTCGTACTAAATATGGTTTCCAACTATCTCAAGAGGGTTATATTAGTGAAGTCTTGTGCGGTTGTCACATCACTGATGCCAAGCTGATCGATTTCCACCCCTGTGGCTACATCTTGCAAACTACAGTTGGATGGTCACCCTTTCGTAGGTCCAAAGCTCTATAAACAGGTCGTCAGCTCCCTTTAGTATGCCACCATTACTCGTCCAGACATTGCCTATGTTGTAAGTCGTGTTTGTGAGTACATGCACGCACCCACTACCGCTCATCGGCAAGCAGTCAAATGTATACATATCTTAGGGTATCTAAAGGGCACCTTGGCTCATCACTTACACTATTATCCTGATTCTCTTCTTGCATATTCTGACGCTGGTTGGATGTTTGGTTCAGATGATAGTCACTCTCAGTATAGGTTTGTTGTTTTTCACGGTTCGAATCTCATCAGTTGAACCTTCAAAAGCAACATGTGGTCGCTAGATCCAGCACTGAAACTGAGTACCGGGCCCTTGCCCATACATTTGTTGAACTTCTCTGGATCAAACAAAGTTTATGCGATCTTCATGTTCATCTCCTTGGTTCAATGATTTTGCTTTGTGACAATATCGATGATCAATTTATGTCTAAAAATCCAATCATCAGCACCCGCTCCAAGCATATCAAGCTTAACTTTTCACTTTGTCCACGAACAAGTTGAGTTCGGTGATCTTCGTGTTAATCACATCTCCTCTATTGATCCAATTGTTGATGTCTTCACCAAATCCCTCAACAAAGATCAATTTGCCCATTTACAATCAAAGCTTCGGGTGTTACCCGCTCTTCATCTTGCAAGGGGTAATAGCGTAACATTTATTTTCCTATTTTCTAGGTTGTTACTTAGTCAATTAATTTCAGTTTCCTACAATTTGGTGAGTAATTGTACTTAACATAAATGCAGCTTAAATATAGGGAAATTCAATGTTGTAAATGGCTATTTAAGCTTGTACATTTCTTCTCGTTAATATACAAGAATCATTCTCATTCCTATATTGAGCAATAAAAGACATGGACGCTTTAGACAAAGATCATTGGCGTGGATTAATTGGAAATCTTTGATACAGACTTTTAGTGTCTAGAAATGTGAAGTACAACATATGGTTCGATATAGCTAATTGTATTGCGCAAGAAAAGTAAAAGTAAAAAGATAGAATTAAGTTTACGATTTTGGTTGCAACGTGACAGTATATAAAGGTCAGAACAAAGTCAACAAACTGAAAAAAGAAAAATGCAGTAGGGTGAAAACGGGAATGGTGTTTAGTCAAGGGGAATTACCCAAATTGCATATTAATTAGGGGGAAGCCCATTTATCACAATCACAAGCGATCTTCAATAGCTAGTGGAAGCATGCCTGAGGGTGCAGAAAGAAGGAAGATGAAAGACAAAACTCTTTCTTTAATCTAACACAAATTTCACAGAAGTAAATAAAGGAATTGTAAAGATGGTGGATAACAAACAATGAAGATGGAGATGAAGAAGGAAAGAGGAAAGAGGAAGGAGAAAGGAGGAAAGAAGAAGAGTAAGCTCTTAGTTTGGCGGGATAAGCAAAAGTGAGTGCGTGTATACATATAATACAACTAAACAACCTAAATATGTTACCTATATAAATAATTCATGGAGAGATGAGATACTTGTCACTGCATACATATAGTACAATCTAGGCGGCCTAAACACCAAAGTGAGAGGCTCATATGGACTGACACATGACAGTATACCAATGGAGGCAAATGCCACAATCTGTCTCGCTCGCGTGGAGACAAATGTTTTATTATACCTTCATTGATGTTATACATCTCTTTATCGCTTTCAGATGTTAGCTTACATATGGTTATAGTTTATAACTATATACTATATGTAAGATGTGGTTTCATCCCACATCGAGAATGGGCAAAACAAAGGAGCACTTCCTTTGTTATAAAAGGAAGTGCTCACCTCACTTCTTAATCATCCCAACAATTAGTAATTTCTTCTGAATGCTAAATTGTAATCTCTTCTCTCTATATCTCTTAAAGTATAAATAAGAGATTTCTGGTAGTGTCTGAGGAAGTAGGCAAAATTGGCTGAACCTCGTAAAATTCTGGTGTCCCTTTTATAGTTTTATTTAGTAGCTATTGTGGGTAATTTTGTAGTGCTTTATTGTGCTAAGAAATTACAGTCAGGAAATTCTGTCTAAGGAAGTGGTTCTTAAGCGGGACCATTGTGACCCTACCATGACCTGGGAATTTTCCTGTACGGAGTGATTTTCTAGTACAATAATTTACTCTCTTACCCAGTCGCTTCCGCAACAAGTGGTATCAGAGCCAAGGTTCTGTCTTAGTATGCTCTGTGGTTGCAGCTAGGCTGATCTTCCACATCAGAAAAGAGTTCCTTAGATTGGTTGATACGACGAAGTGCTGCTAAATAAAAATTGGAGCAAAAATGGCAGACAACAAATTAAAGACCCCGGAGACAGTGTCATCAACTTCATCGTCATCAATTTGGACAAGAAGGGTGATGACTAATGCTAAGTTTTCGGTGGAGACATTTGATGGTACGGGCCATTTCGGCATGTGGCAATGCGAAGTCCAAGACGCTCTCTTTCAGCAAGGTCTTGACATTGCCATTGAAGAGACAAGACCGGAAGTGTAACACCCCTACCAGTAATACAATGCTTACCGTCCAATCTTCTTACACATCAGATACACGCAGCAGATGCATACTTACATACAGTGAGTGATACAATGCCGTTAGTCACCCACGTGACTAACAAGGCTACTACTTCTACATACAGCATCGGTCTGATGGACCGGAATCCCGAGTGTTACATATCTACCATACATACTCCGTATACCAATAAATGCTACAATCTTCCATTCGATACAATACTTCAAGTACAATACAATATAATCCACATACCAAGTTTACTAAGATCCTTATACAAGTATAATACCTCTTCCAAGTTCATACGTACTCACTAAGAGACTACTTACTACCCGTTCCTCACAAACTACTTGCTTCTAAATACAAGGGTGTGCCTCCGGTCTCTTACCTTGACCATATTCGCTTCGGGTACCTGCACACTAAAAACGTTCCCCCTAGGGGGTCAGCTTTCGCTGCGCATGATAACCGCATACCCCGCGTACTAGTAAGGGTATGCCGACCACTTGGTCGAATACATGCAGTTCATTTTCATACAAACATACATGCATACATGCTCTTACACACACACGATAATACTTACGCAAGGCATACATACATACACTTCATTACATACAAGGAATACAATATAACCATCCAATACATACTTACCTTCTTCCGAATGCACATACTCATTACACACACAGTATACAATACTTGTTAGCTTCATTGGTCCACCCGGGTTAATCGGGTGGAGATTACTCTTTTACTCGTTACTTCATACATACACATACATACTCATACTCATACATACTTACAGATCCATACTTACTTACTCTTACTCTTACTCATGTTAAGTCGTCGGGACCTCCGGCCCTGGGGGCTACTCCGTCCCACCTCCGGGATTTACTTGACTCACCAATCCGGGATGCTACCCACTTAAGGGATTTGGGCCGCAGACCAGTTTAAGAGTCAGGAATTGCAGCCAACCACTTGTGACTCCGCATCCTCACGCGTGGCCGAAGCTATATCGGACTTCTACTCATTCCAATTTACTCACTTAAGTTAGGAGTTAGGTAGTTAGGAATTAGTAGAAGTCAACATCCAACCACATACACAATACATTATTCATATACACATCCATACAAATACAATACAATATACAAGTACACTACAAGGTACAATCATACATCATCATCATTCATATATTTCATGAATTATACAAACTATTGTTCAAGACAAATATCGAGAACAATGTAAAAAAGCACAAGTAAGTGCAATATAGTCCGATTCATGCATTTATCTTATTTAGGTGATCAAATAAGCACACAAATCGAGGTAACTAGATTAGGATACAGGGCATGAAGAAATCATACCTTTCACCGTTGGTTTACTTTATCGGGTGTTCCCTTGCTCCATGGTTCCTTATTTGTTCCTCGAGTCTTAGTCTCGAACCAATGACTACATGCCAAATGGTTTAATCAATTCTAAGCATTACAATACATTCATAGCTACTACTCCCGTTATCCCATTGCTTCGGTTTAACTCAACGTTCTTATACTTCCCACTTCTTAACTAATCCTCTTACTTGTTTCCCTTTTACATACTTATTTCTTTACCATTAGTGTTACATTAATGGTGTATTACCAAGTCCCATATATATGTACATATCTACATATATACATACATATGATTACTATGTTACTATTATTATTATTATTATTATTATTATTATTTGTTTATAAGTTGGGACCATCCGACCCACCATCCGACCCAACCTATGGGTCGGACCGTTCCAGTAAGGTTCGGTTCTGTTGTCCAGACTCCGTCCGACCCACTGTCCGACCCAGCCTCTGGGTCGGACGAAGTCAGTAACTTCGTCCTCGATTTTTTTTTTACCTGTCCGACCCACGTCCGACTCACGGCCCTGGGTCGGACCGTTCCAGAAAGATTTATTGCCGTTGCCTAAGCCCCGTCCGACCCACTGTCCGACCCAGACCCTGGGTCGGACGGTAGCAGAACCTTGCTACAGCCCTTATTTTCTTTTCCCAATTTCACCCATTGCTCCCCCATTCTTCCTACATACATCCTAACATGTTTTAGTACTATTTAAACATTCTAAATCACCTTAATTCATCCACCAAATCCATTACTAAATCCATCAGACAACTACACAATTCCCTCACTTCTCTTCCAACACTTGTAACAGTTTTTGTTACACTTATGCTACAGATTTTAAAGCTCAATGCTCATATCCAATACTTCTACTACCAATACCATTACTAGCATCCCAAATACATTTCCAAGCCATTACATTACCTATACCCAAGTCCAACTCTCCTCTTACCAAATCTTGCACACTATTTCTTCTTAGTTCTACAATGCAATTTAATACCTTTTGCTACAGATTTTGGTTCCCACCTCCTCCATACATAATTTCCTCTCCTAATGCCATTTCCAATGCCTACAATGCATTGCCTCTCCTGTAACACCCCTACCGCTAATACCGTCATTATTGTACAATCTCCTTATACAATACAGATTCACACAGCGGATACTTACATACTCAACGGTGGGTGATACACTGCCGTTAGTCACCCACGTGACCAACAAGGCTACTACTACATACAGCATCGGTCTGATGGACCGGAATATCCGAGTACTACACAAATACAATACATACTCCCATTACTTACCGAGTACTACAATACTCCATTCGATACAATACTCCATCCAATGCAATACTCCATAATTCAATACAAGATAATACACTACACATACCGAGTTTGCTAAATTCCAAATACAAATACGATACTTCCTCCAAGTTCATACATACTCTCTAAGAGTCTATCCACTACCCGTTTCTCACAACTACATACTTATAACTTACATACTAGTGTACCCCTTGGTACCCTTCCACATTCAAGGCTACAAGCCCTATACCATTTACTACAACCTACCTTTCATTCCTAGTATTCTAGGCATGTCCGTCGGTCTCTCCTGTGACCAGGTCTGCTTCGGGTACCTGCACACTAAAAATGTTCCCCCGAGGGGGTCAGCTTTCGCTGAATATGATGACCGCATACCCCGCGTACTAGCGAGGGTACGCCGACCATTTGGTCGAATACATGCATTTCATTTTGCAATACATACATGCATTCACACTTACATACATACATACTTACATAGATACATACATACATGCTTTCTACACTACAATACAATACATTCCATACACAAGCATACAACATTCAATACATACAAGCATGGAAGACAATACAAGTCAACCGTTTGTACTTACCAAATACTCACCGCACTACGGAGATACAATTCCCCATTGCATACAAGGTCCAGTTAGCCTCATTACACACCCGGGTTATTCGGGTGTTCAATACTCTTTTACTCCCGGTCAATGACTTACGATAGCCAAGACCAATACACATACAATACTTACTTCTTACTTACTTTACTTCCAGTTAAGTCGGTATGACCTCCGGGCAGGGAATACTACTTCCCACCACCGGGCTTTAGGGTGGCCCACTAATCCAGGATGCTACCCATACAAAGGGAATTGGTCCAAGGAGAAGATTATAGCCAGGATTCGGTTCCAACCTCTTGTGGTTCCTTATCCTCACGCGTGGCCGAAACTATATCGGGCTTCTACTCATTCCATTTTACTCATTACTCATGTTAGGAGTTAGGTTGTTAGGAATTAGTAGAAGTCCATACTTACTTCCATACATATATACATACACAAGTACTCATACTTACACATACACTTCATTCTCATTCATTCATTTCATGAATTATACAAACTAAATGTTCAAGAGCATAAAACAAGAACAATATAGTTCAAACACAATTAAGTGCAAATATAAGTCCGATTCATGCTTTTATCTTATTGGTGATCACATAAGCACACAGATCGGGGTAACCAAGTTAGGATACAGGGCATGAAGAAATCATACCGTTCACCGTCGTATTCGTACTACCGGTTCCTTTGGAGCTCAACTATTTGATTCCTATACATACATGAAGTTGTATGATCAATGGTCTACTATTGATCCAACTTATTCCTTCATTTATACTCCTAATATATACCTACTAATCCTTTACATTCATACTTGATTGTTATACCTGTTCTTTTCTCATTACTTCTTATTCTTGTTTTCTTACCTTTACTACTTCATTTATAATTCACTACCACATATATATGGCATATAGGTATATAGGCATATATATGCATATATACATATACATATGATTGCTATAATCATATGATAAAAATACTCTTTTTTTTTTTTTAAGACTCGACCGGACTTGCGACCGACCTTTGCAAGTCCGGTCCATTCCAGTAGCTCAGATTACCGAAATTCTTCTGGCCGACCGGACTTGCAAGTCCGGTCCATTCCAGAAGGTTTCGTCGGGGAATTTTTTTGGTCCGACCGGACTTGCAAGTCGGTCGCAAGTCCGTCGATTCCAGTAGCTTTCTGACGGGAAATTTTTCTGCTCGACCGGACTTGCAAGTCCGGTCGGCCCCAGTACTTCAGTTTAAAAATCTGTTTTCAATTGCATTCTTTACCCATTGCTACCCCCAATCTTTACCAACATTTCCCCACATGATTTAGCACTAGTTAAGTACTCTAAATCACCTTAATTCATACACCAAACTTGCTACTCAATTCCTACACAACTTACAGCAATTTTCATTAACTCAATTCAACACTTACATTGCTTTTTCCTCACACTCATGCTACAGATTTTAGTTTCCACATTATGCTACAGATTTTCACCTTAACTCTTATACTCCAATACTCCCTCAACTAATGCTACTCTTAGCATCTCAAGTACATTTCTCACATCCTAATTCCATTCCCTTAACTTACTTCTTTCAAAATCTGTTACAACTACTAAACACTCCTAGTATTTCATCTTCTTAAACCCTTAAGTCCTCATCTTTCTACACAAAATTGGGCATGGTCTCCCCTATATTTTTAACATTCTCCACACACCATTTCAGCTCACATATACTCATTCCCACAACCTGTTACACAATACATTAAGCTCACCATTCAACACTACTACACACATTAAAATTCCTGCACATATACACATACTACCCAATGGTTTTCCCAAGATTTTAGTTTCATTAAAAAAAACTTCAAAACTGTTATAACTTCATTACTCATCATACTACAATATACTCATTACTCCTTACCCAATTCACTACTCATTTTACTACTCCAAAAACTGTTACATTACACAATATACACAACTAACTCAAGGTAAGGGTATTTACCTTGTCTTGTTAGTTTTCTTTCTTTCCTTTCCTCTTCTTCTTTCCTTCTCCTTTCTTCTCGGTTTTGAATGGGGTTTTCACCCAAGCTCTACAACCCATACCAATACACAACACCATTTAACATACAAGTTTGCACTAACCCTCGAATTTAATGTTTAGGGTTTAGAAAAGAGTTTTACCTTCCAATGGATGAATGGAGTTCTTGAATAGCAAAAGAACAATATTCCTAGCCCAAGGAAGAGCCAAAATCGGCTGAAGCAACAATGGAGAAAGCATTCAAAAACTGAAATTTCTTAAAATGCTAATGAGGGCTAGAAACAGTGGATTTTCGAACTTCTTTTTACCTCAAGGTGTTAAGGAGGTGAAGGTGCTTCTAATGGTGGCTTCAAATCTCCAAATGGTGAACACCCATAAAAATGAAAGTGGAGGTTTCGGATTTTGAAAGGAGGGAAATGTTCTCCTTTGCGAGGGGATTCCAATGGTGCTGTTTTTATAATTTTTGGACAAGTATTGAGCTAGAACAAGAAGAGAGAAGGAGGGAGTTTTGTGGTTTCTTTCATTTCTCCATGGCTGTCGTGAGGTAGAAGAAAATAGAGAAGGAGAGAATAGAGAGGAGGGCTACGTGAGTGAAGAGGGAAAAGTGAGGTTTAGGAGAGAGAGTGTGTTAGTTTTTACTTATTTCTTTGTCTTCTAGCTAATAAGAAAGAAATAAAGAGAGTGGGAGAGAGTGCTGTCCACCCCCACACACACACACAATCAGATTTTTTTACATTTTTATTTGTAAAGTGGACACACCAAGTTTGTTTATTTGCATTCTTACCCCACAACTTACCGGTTGTTACAGTTTTCACTAACCGGTACCCGTTTTCCAGAATTTTCTCGTTTAATTAATTTTATTGGTTCTAAAGTTTCACTAATATTTATTAGTGACTATTTAGTTGACCAAAATTGTTATGAGTCTGTTTGACCCGCTTAAAGTCACGTTTTCCCGGTTTCCTCAAAAACGCGCTTTAAGGTTCGTTTATGCTTTTAACCCATTCTAAAGGTCCGTTTTCTTCGGGATTTGTTCCCTCGTATTTATTTAAGTGTAATTAAGCCTTTAAAAATATAATTAGCCTAATTAATCACTGTTTTTAATTACGGGGTATTTCATCTCCTCTTCAAGTCCAACACTCACTCCCAAAGTCAAGTACATAAATCCTCCTAGTTTCTCCAATGCCATTCAACAATTCTTGCTACAGATTTTTATATCCTTTCATTCTCTTACCACAACTACTACTCCATAGTCATTAAACATCTCTACTAACTCCAATACACACCTTGGTTTTCCCATTCACCAAGTCATCCATACATATACATATTCCTACCAAAATTTTGCCATAGTTCCTCTACATTTCTTACTTCTCCACATATGTATTTTCTCATCAACTCATTCCTAATCTAGCCAAACCACAAGGGTTCTACCAGCACACATACAAAATCTTAGTACACCATTACTTCCTCAATCCACATTACTAATGCACATACACAATACACTTGGCTCTAAGGCCTACAATTCACATACTAGTTCACAAATACTCAAACTTCCCAAAATGACATTACTAATACATTATTTTGGGTTCCTTAATTAGTTAACCCATTCCCATTACTCTAATGCAATTAGAACTTAACATTAGGAAGGAGCTCTTACCTTGAGCTTTTAATTCCTTCTTTCTTTCTCATTTCTCCTCCTTCTTCCTTTCTTGCCCAACTCGGCCATGTGGGGAATGGAGTTGCCCAACTCCATTCCCATCACCCAATTAACACAAAACACTACAATTAATATACTAACTCTTAAATTAATGCCAATTCATTGAAGTGTTTGAAATGAAATTTCTAGGGTTTACCTTTGGAGAGTTTTAGAAGGGGTTTTTGCCCTTGGTTCAAGAAGGTGAATCCACCACCATTGCAAGGTTGATATTATGCTCCAAAGAGAGAGAAAAATAGAGCATTACAAATGGAGCAAAAATCGGTTATGAAGGAAGGTGAAGAAAACATGGGTTTTTCATGTAGATTTCTACCTTGTTGGAAAGAGGAGACTCCAAGCTCCATAATGGTGTGCTTTTCTCTTCAAATGGGGAAAACCCATGGAGATTAAATTCATCCTTTTCGAATTTTGAAAAGAGGGAATGATAGAGGATGATGAGGGGAGTTCAAATATGTAATTTGTTTTTGATTTGGAGCTTACATGAGGATGGAGCATGAGGTAGAAGGTGGAGTTGCCATGGGAGCTTCTTGAAGCTCTACAAAATCGCCCAACCAGAGGGAGAGGGAGGGAGAAATCGGTGGAGGGGAGAGGAAAGAAGAGATGAGTGAGTTGTGAGAGTGAGGTGAGAGGAAAGGCATAAAGTAATTCTTTTACTTTATTGCTTTTTGCTTTTGGCTCTCTTATTTAATTAGCTAGTTACATGTGTGTGTGAGGGAGTTATTTGACTCTTTAAAAACCGGCCCCCTTACAGTAATACTAGCTGGAGCGTTTTTCGTCTTTTAGAAAACGCTCGTTATTTTACCCGGTTTAGGTACTGTTCACTAACCGGGCCCTTTTTCCAGAATTTTCTCGTTTCGTTATTTTTATTGGTTATTAAGCTCCCATAAATGCTTAATAATTATTATTTAATGATTTATAATTTTTACGGGCTTGTTTGACCACTTAAAGTCACGTTTTTGGGTTTTCCCGAAAAACGCGCGTTAAAGCTCTATTAGCGTTTTAATACATTATTTGGATCCGTTTTCTTCGGGAGTTGTTCCCATATATCATTTAGGTCTTATTAAACCTTTAGAATCCATATAATACTCTAACCGAGGTCTCATACCTCCTATGGTTATTTAACGTTTATTTAGCGTTTTCCGCTTTTTAAGAGTTTATTTATTCTTTTGGATTTATTTTTCCTTACTAGTATTAATTAGGTACCATTAGGCCCTTAAATACGTATTAGGTTAATTTTAATCCCTATATTTAACTTCGGGGTATTTCGAGAAGACGTTCAAGAGAAGGAATGGGAGGCCATGAATCGAGTAGCTTGTGGTACAATTCGCTCCTGCCTGTCGAGAGAACAAAAATATGCATTCTCTAAAGAAAAATCTGCATGGAAATTGT